>JAIEZT010001243.1:33912284-33931615 GCA_019594935.1 Periophthalmus modestus
TGTTTTTTCATTGTACCTCTCTGGGCCTCTGACAGTTGGCTCACTTCTCTCCGCACTGCCTTGATTTGCCATGCCATGATCTTATCTTTCAGGTCAGTCGCTGCCTTGCTCAGCGTAATACTTGAGGCTTCGTACCCAATCTCCGGATGGGGTGTTGATGTTAACTCCCCTCTGACCTGGCGTCCTGGCTCCCCCTTGCCGTAGCATATTTTGTCTTGTACTTCGTCAATCTCAAGTTGTGATAGCAGTTGCCGTTTGCGGATGTTGGAACAATGAGCTACTAGTTGCTTAGCCGTAAGCTTGGACTGCGGGTTTCGAAGTATCCATTTTTCCCACATCCTGTTCATGTAATCCCTCTGACTAGGGTCACTGGAGTAGTAGCATTTCAACAGCTCATTGCACCCTTGGGGGGGGATTCGAACCCTGGTCCCCCATGTGAACGTCATAAGACTTACTTAAAGGCATTTTTGACTTTTATCACTATTCTCAGACCAGCGGCTTCTCCATTTTCACGTGGATCTTTGGCACAATTGTCTTGTCTCATGTTTTATGCTCTACATGCTCACATGTACTGCCATGTACGCCTATGAATGCATATTTGTATTTTAAAGTCTGCCTTATGACAAAAATGACCACATTACATATTAATGTTAAGATGAGCAGTTCACACTAATCTAGTTTACAGCATGGCATATCACACATTCACTACAAGATAAAAGATCAGATTTTGATTCAGGGCTTATTCTGGTTGAGCTATAATTTAAATTTGAATTATTCCCAAATGACACAGTGACTTTCAAAAGAATTTTTTGGGGATATACTATCCCATGGTTGCATGTTTGGATTCAACTTTCTAAAATAAAACCAGTTGTGCTGAAGACTTGAGGTCCACTTTAGGGCATTAAATTTCCCTAGATCCATAAACTTCATGTGTGACCACTTTATCCTTGATCGCTGAGTTCATGGCAAATGCGATGTAGAAACTGAACATAGTTAATACATGGACAAATAAAAGCGTCTTTCTCTGCTTGTAAACAACTGATTTAATGTGCAACAAGGGATTTGTGCTCAGGAAACCACGAGAAACCACATATAAAACTGTCAGACTGTTTAATGTGAGACTTAGCAGTTCGACTACAGCACGATGTCAATAAAACCAGGCACAACTGGAACCCCCTCTGTGTCAGAGAGAGCAGGATCATTTATGGGTTAAAAAATAATATATTTGCTAATTAAAACTTGCTAATTTAAGTTTTTTATATTAAGTAGGCCTGTCACATTAACACATATTGAAGCGCAATATATTTATTCTGAAAATATGATAAACGCTAATATTGAAATTTATTATTTATTTATACTACTTTCGCAATAAGCTTAAAGCAGGATAATCACAGTAAACCCTTTCTAAATCAGTGATATTAAACATATTTTGGCCAGCATATATAAAGCACAATGAACGACTGAAGCTGTTAGCTCTTGTATCTATTGACCTTGTTCGGACCCCCCACTTTTGCCATAAATGCAACAAAACTGCAATTTGTGGTGGCACTTCTGGTTAAGTGGGAATCCCATTCATTTAAATGGAGAATACAGCAAAAGCTTTGCAGCTAAAATATGATACAAAGTAGATTTGTATAAAATGTCAAGAAGTCAACACTGCACCAATATAGAAAGTATTTGCTGTTGAGATCAGCAGCCCCGTTCAAAATAATACAACCACTTCCGCAATAAGGTGACCAGTGTGTCGTGTAATTAATTATTAGATGATCTACAACTCAAATGTCATCATATAGGCCTAATACTACATCAAATGAAGGAAAATGTCCCCACTGGTGCCAAGGAAAGTTACAGGTGATAATACTGAACCTGTTGAATATTGTTCATGTAACATACGGTATTTTGAACCATAAGTCCATAAAGCAATTACCATGACAGGCCTAATGTTAAGGATGTTTGTGGTGTTGTTATTTCTTTCAGATGCCAGTGCTCATGGAGTTGTTTACAATGTGCACTGAACAGAATATTACTTTTTTAACATATATCACAAATTTAACTGCAATAGATAGCCTTGTAGCCTTGCAAGTATATTGCAACATCATATATTATATGTAGACTGAATGAATGATTGAAGAGTATTGTGGTGCTACTCACAGCCACTCTAACTGATGTAGCTCCTTGAACACACCAGGACTCAGGGATGAAATCAGGTTTTCAGTCAGAAACCTGCCATAAAACACAAAGAATGATGAATATACAGGAGAGCAAGCTCAGCAGCAGCAGCTCCATACAAGGATGAACTAGAAGAAGACTGTACTTATTAAGTTTACTACTGAGGCTGTAAATGTCACTGCTTGTCTTCATCCAGCATGTACAAGAGTTATATTTATTATTTATTTGATACTTTCAGTTTGTCTTACGGCGCAGTTAGATCACAATACAATCTGTATCTATATGTATAAATCTCTTTATAGTCAACATTACGTTGTCTGTCATAGTAAAGGATTTGTGAAAGTACAGACCCCGTTATTGTAATTATAGGATCAAGTTTAAAATAAACTCTAAGCTAGTCTAGTTATGTTTTTTGCTATTCATAGGTTTCAGAATGAAAAATTCACATTGTTGCCATAGCAACTGACAATACCAAATATTATATCTTTTGAAGTTGATGGGCAGATGAAAACCATGAATAGTTTATGGCTGTAGAAACACATTAAAAACAAACAAACACATTATGCACTGGCCTATAGAGGAGGATTTTAACAGACTCACTGCAGATTATTTTTTCACAGTCTTCACACAGTTAAAGTGAAAAAGTGTGATGGCCAAACTTTAATGTCTGCTCCAGTCACCACCGGAGAAAAAAACGTGGCTGGGTTTAATCCAACACCTCAAGAAAGTGCAAAAAGAAAACTAATTTCACTGCATACTGATAAGAGGTTCAGAAAAAAAATGTATGTGTCCAAGTATGTCAAAAATGGGAAATAGGTTTAAATATTATAAACCACAGCACACAATGCCTATAGCTAGTGCTGTAAATGCTTTACTATACGGTATACATTTTCCACTCATGAAGAAAATACTTAGTAGTTTTACTCACAATCTTTTCAAACTGTAAAGGCCACTGAAGGCATTTTTGGAGATGAGCTGCAGACTGTTGTTCTGAAGGAACCTAGAAACAAGAAAACACATGTATTTTGCATTCAAAGGCTTTGACAGTGGACGTCAATAAGGAGGACTGAATGGGGGGAGCTGTATGACTTTCCTGTATTATCTCTTCACAATGACAAGACTCAGGGTCACGTATGCGAATGATGACACTGCTGCAACTCAATCAGGACCAATTATTCCTTTTAACCTTTTGTAAGATTCATAAATTTACAAAGATGTCAAGGTAGACATGAGCAGACAATTACAGTGCAGTAATTCATTTGGTGGACAGCCACAAATATAGTAAATAATGAGGTGACACAATACACTCAAGTCACTATTTACAATGCAGAGTTTATAATACAATTCAACAGAAAATGGAACTTATATTGGCCTTATAACTCAGGCAGGTCGGCAAGAAGTTGAAACCCTCCATCAGTACTGGATGAGTGAGGATTACATTGAAACGTTTAGCTTCATTTAACCTGCAGACCCTGAAGGAAACCAACAATATAATGTCAAAACACAGCCTGACAGTTTTGACAACTCATAAATCTCCAGCTCCCAAATTTATCTTAAAATGCAGATTTTTATTATTATTATTTTTTATTTTTTTTTTATCTCAAAACATTATTTTGTTTTTGTGTCTTAACCTCTGCCCCATTAAACCTCCTTCCACAGCCCACACCAGCACAACACGGCCCAACTCAAACCAGCCTACAATTTATGATTTAAAATGGTTTCACCCATTTTCCTTCCAAGATCACCTTATTTTTTATTTATTTATTTATTTTTAACTTTGTTCTGCCTTCGTGTTTTTCACTTAAGCAACCTAAAATCAGTACTATTTATTACACATTCAAGTTCAGTGAAGGGGCTCAAGGCCAGAGCTCCATGCATACATTTGCAAGCAATTAAATAAATAAAAAAAAAACATCTGTCTGCATCCAGCGTACCATATTTGATAGTTGAAATATTGATTTGTAATAAACATTAACATTCATTTGTTCCAGGAACATCACAAAAAGAAAACAAGATTCATAAGCAAAATGTAAGTAATGATATCTGATGTTTCAAGAAGTATTTGTAACCTACTGACTTGAATGAAAACATGTAATTCTCGGATACTCTGTCTTAAAGATACAGTGTTCTTATTATCATTGTGTTACCAAAACAAATATAGATTACACAGCACTTTCTTTGGTATCATTAAATATAACACTAACTCATGCATGTTGTAGGTTTAAATATATAAACAAAGATGTTGAATAGCACTTTTGTGTTCCCTGTTTGCTCTAGTTTTGACGTAACCTAATGAAATGGGTCTGGTATTTAAGGTATAACTTGTAAAAATATTGGTAAATTAGTTTTGAGGGTAGTGAACCATCTTGGCCAAATTCAGCAATGCCAGGTCAAGATCAGAAGGCATTTCAGACTTTCAGATTATGTTCTTTATATGTGGAGAAATTTGATGAAGATTTGTATGATTAGATACTTACAATCTCTCCAGTTCAGAGTATTCAGAGAAGACATAGTCCGACAGCCTCCTGATGGTATTACTTCTGAGAGACCTGAAATGGCAAAGTGATTGAAAACAAAGACCATCAAAGACCATCAAAGACCATCAAAGACCATACCATCAAAAGACTAGCTACAGAATGAAGACACTGGGTACAGATTTTGTCAAATGATCATTTTTGGCTTTATTGTGCAGTACTATGGGGTCTCTTTCTTTGTCCCGCATTTATTGTTAAGTGTAATGGCCTGTCTATTATCAAACCTATTATTTTAGTTTATAGTCTCTCGTCTGTGTAATTCCTCAGTCTTCTAGGTCTGATCCATGGTAAAAGAAAAATTGGAAAAAAAGTTTTAGAGTGAAGACGTTTCGCTGCTAATACAAACGGTCAGATTGCTGGTGGACAATGCCTTATATCTGTTTGAAGAGAGGAGCAAACTACACAGAATCTAAAGTTGTTTTCAGACTGACACTAGTTAGGTTAACATAAAAGTGCATTTGCTCCAAGAGCAGTGCTTGTGCTCTGTCTGCACAGTGAACTTGCCTCTGTCTGCACAGTGAACCTGGCTCTGTCTGCACAGGTGAGCCTGGCTTTATCTGCACAAGTGAGCCTGGCTCTGTCTCCACAGGTGAGCCTGGCCTTTGTCTGCACAGGTGAGCCTGCCTCTGTCTGCACAGGTGAGCCTGCCTCTGTCTGCACAGGTGAACCTGCCTCTGTCTGCACAGGTGAACCTGACTCTGTCTGCACAGGTGAGCCTGGGTCTGTCTGTGCAGATGAGCCTTGGTCTCTTTGTGTGTCAAAAAGCTGTTTCTCCTCTGCCACTAGCGCATACAGTCCTCAGGGTATATTTAGCTACCGGTGAAAGAAAAGACCAAAGACAGGTGAAGTGACCCTGTTCGTGTTTATTCCCTTGAAGCTCATTGTCATAGAAATAAGTTCTTTGATCAGCTGATGGAATCTCACATGGCTCATGGTGTTTGATGCATGGTGTGTATGAACAAGACTGATCCAAAAGTAAAGTAAACAGAACTAAATCTACTGCCACTAGGAGGCGCTCCACAGAGTCACTAATGTGTGAAAACAACACGCCTATTTGCTTACAGTTTCTGTTAGTTGTCCAGATCTATTGAAATATGCTAAGTTTGAACTGTGCCTGAATCACCTAATTGTTCAGGCCCCTAATGGCTACTCTCACACCTAATTAGCATACTCACTGTTGTTTTCATTGGTTTGATTTAGGTCTAAGGATGGACTTATAAATAAGAGATAAATGAAGTCTCAACCCATTACTGTTCAAAGATGGATTGTCTTTGTTAATAAGAAATGCCTCTTTAACTTCCTTCTCAAACACTGTTAACACGGAACATGTGACAATCAACCATACCCAGTGCAATACAGAAGCCACTTTATGAAGATGTATATTTATATGTGTATATGTGTATATTAGAGTTTATTTTTGAGTCTATTTCTTTAATTATTGTAGCTATTTATCTATTATCTTGTTATATTATTTTCTCTTGCATGTACATTTTTCCTGCTATTCTCTATGTGTGCGGTGCAATGCTGGAATTTCCCCATTGTGGGACTAATAAAGGCTTATCTTATCTTATCTTATCTTATCTTATCTTATCTTAAACCATTTTTTTTTGGGCTAAGATCTAAACTTCACTATCTTCAAAGGAGTGGCTGAAATGTTTCTTTTGTTACAGTCTCTTGTCAATTTCTGTTGGCATGGGGCATGGGACAAACAAAAGGAGACTGATTGAATGGCAAATAGTGGAAAAGTAGAAATGCAAAAGTAAGCCTAAAATTTCCCAAAGAAACAACCTGCGACTGGAAAGCATTAGAGTGTAAAAAACGAAGGTTTACAATAACTTAATCAGTGTCATTTTCTAAACAGTGCTGCTTACTGTTTCACCTCTGCACTATTCCTGCGAGTCTTTCCCATTCACAGCACGTTAAGTCAAGTTGTTTTTGCAATTGGAAGCAGCACAACAAACTATATTAATAAAGGTCTTATATTACACAAAAGTGACTCCTGTGAGCTTTAGGCCATGTTATCATACTGTTCCCTCCTCAAAAACATACCTGGAGTTGCATTTTGTTTCATTCACAGATGAATGTGTAACCCTAGTTTATTAGTCTGTCTACATCTCCAAAGCTCAAAATGTTCTGTTCCATCTTGTGGTGTCATGAAATGGCAGTTTGCAAGTGAACAGTTACCTTTTACATGTAGTTCAGTAGAATTTGGCAATTCCAGGGCTGAAATGATCCAAATGAACACAGTGGAGCACTTCTTGTACTACCACATGACATCACAAGGTGATACAGAATGTTTGAGAGAAGAACTCGGCCTAAATATGCAACGTGTGTGTGTGTGTGTTAAACATGTGTGAATGAAACAAAACCCAACACCAGGTCTGTTTGTGATGAGGAAACAACATTAGAAAAGAGATCAGAAAATAGCATAATATGATCTTTAAGATTCACTGTTTTTTTTAAAGCAATGGCTCAATCAAAAATCCTTAGATCTAGGTCCACTGGTCCACAATCCAGCTATTTTAAACTTATTGCTCAAAGTTTCAACTGTCAAAGCTACATTACCCAATTTTCAAACCACAAAAGGAGGAAGTACACATTTAAATTTATCTAAGTTGTTCCTAGCTCTGACGAAGCGCTTGGCAGTGGTTCAGATACATGATTTCTGGGCACATGCACCTCTTTAGAACAGAAGGTGAAGAAGAGGTGGACCATGCATTCACATACCAACGCTAACTGCGCTTTCTTCTGGGTTTGCGATATGATCATTTATTATTAAATGCCACCTAGGCCTGCATGATTTGGAAAAAATATCAAATTACGTTTTTTATGATAAGCACTGTGATTGTGATGCTAATGTTTTAATAACAGGATTCTGTTCAAAGATTACATGTTTGTACAGACCTAAACTACAGGCTTAGCAATTTTATACAGAGTATTCTGGAATATTTAGTTATTTGTGGCGTAAATTATGGTACTTTGACAAACTGTTCCTTTGCACTTTGCAAATTGCATCCATTCAAATTACAACTTCCATTTGATTACAATGAATCTTGCACACCTAACGCAGACAGAACTCTGATATTGTCACAAAGTGCTGCTATGGGGGAAAGAAAAATTTACTAAAAAATATTCTGAAACAATCATTTACCCTTAGTTTGTGTCTGCTGACTGGGAAGACACTGAACTTTGTGTCAGTTTTTTGTGGATAGGCCCAGTAATCACAGAGATATTAACCATAACCTACAACGTAACCTCTGCGGTCTGTCAGTTAAAAGACGTCGTGAACCCAACATATTCCAAATGAAACAAAAGGACCCACTCAAGCCCATGTAATGCAATTCATCTAGTTTATCGAACAAGTCAGCAATATCACAACAGTAATTAAAAGCCCAATAGAAAATCTCATTGTAATTAGTTTTAATTAATTATTATGTACATTTATGGACTAAAACAAATGAATGGTTTTGTTATGGTCCATCTATATAGGAAACTGGAGAAAGTGCTTTTGGACTCAGACAGATTAAGACTTGAACAACAGCAATAAAAACAACTCTTACTTACTTTAACAAGAGACTGTGTTTTTGTTATTTTGAATTAAGAGAGGTTTAGACCCCCAACTACAAACATGCACGCAGTCTCCCTCTCAGCTGAGCAGTGATGGAAAAAAAAAAAAAAATATATATATATACATATATATATATATATATATATATATATATATATATATATATATATATATATATAAAATCTCCTCCTCACCCTCCGCGGGTGGTCTTTATCCCCTCTTTTTCCACGCTTGGGACCTCTACCAGAGGCCTGGGAGCTTGAGGGTTCTGCGCAGTATCTTTGCTGTTCCTAGTACTGCGCTTTTTCTGGACTGAGATGTCTGATGTTTTTCCTGGGATCTGCTGTAGCCACTCCTCCAGTTTGGGGGTCACTGCCCCTAGTGCTCCGATGACCACGGGCACCACTGATGGCCTTCACCTTCCAGGCTTTCTCCAGCTCTTCTTTGAGCCCCTGGTATTTCTCTAGTTTCTCATGCTCCTTTTTCCTGATGTTCCCATCACTTGGTACTGCAATGTCCACCACAACGGCTTTGCTCTGTTGTTTTTATCCACCACCACTATGTCCGGTTGGTTCGCCATCACCATTCTGTCAGTCTGTATCTGGAAGTCCCACAGGATCTTGGCTCGATCATTCTCTCCACTACCTTTGGAGGTATTTCCCACCTTGACCTTGGGGTTTCCAGTCCGTACTCTGCACAGATGTTCTGTACACTATGCCCGCCACTTGGTTATGCCGCTCCATGTATGCTTTCCCTGCCAGCATCTTACACCCTGCAGTTATCAGCCACTTCAGTTATGTTCCGGTGTACATCCCATGCAGGGGCTTGTCCTTCCATGATGGTTCCTCCAGCTCCTCTTCCTCTGCACTCCACTGTCTGAGACATTCGCTGAGCACGTCATCTGTTGGGGCCTTGTCCTGGATGTACTTGTGGATCTTGGATGTTTCATCCTGGACTGTGGCTCTCACACTCACTAGTCTCGGCCTCCTTCCTTACGGCTCGCGTACAATCTCAGGGTGCTGGATTTGGGGTGGAACCCGCCATGCATGGTCAGGAGCTTTCGTGTCTTAACATCTGTGGTCTGTATCTCCTCCTTTGGCCAGCTTATGATTCCTGCTGGGTATCTGATTACTGGCAGGGCGTAGCTGTTTATTGCCCTGGGTCTTATTCTTGCCATTGAGCTGACTCCTTAGGACTTGCCTTACTCGTCTGAGGTATTTGGCCGTGGCTGCTTTCCTTGTTTCCTCTTCAAGGTTGCCGTTTGCTTGTGGATACCAAGGTACTTGTAACTGTCCTCAATGTCTGCTATTGTCCCTTCTGGGAGTGAGACCCCTTCTGTGTGGACTACCTTCCCTCTCTTTGTCACCATCCGGCTACACTTCTCTAGCCCGAATGACATTCCAAATGTCTGTGCTGTAGATCCTAGTGGTGTGGATCAGTGAGTCGATGTCTCGCTCATTCTTAGCATACAGCTTGATGTCATCCATGTACAGGAGGTGACTGACGGTGGCCCCATTCCTGAGTCGGTATCCATAGCCAGTGTTGCTGATGATTTGGCTGAGGGGGTTCAGACCTATGCAGAACAGTAGTGGGGACAGTGCATCTCCTTGGTATATGCACACATTTTGATGGTCACTTGTGCAAGTGGCTTGCCATTGGCCTCAAGGTGGTTTTCCACAACCTCATCGAGTTTGCAATGAAGGCTCTTAGCATATTTTGTGTTGTACCTCGTCAATCTCAAGTTGTGATAGCAGTTGCCGTTTGCGGATGTTGGAACACTGAGCTACTAGTTGCTTAGCCCGTAAGCTTGGACTGCGGTTTCGAAGTATCCATTTTTCCCACATCCTGTTCATGTAACCCCTCTGACTAGGGTCCACTGGAGTAGTAGCATTCCAACAGAGCCTTGTTATCGCATCTCGCCCATCTCCGCCTTGTTCCAGTAGCCCACTTATCGTCAACATGCTCTGGTTCCCCAACACCTGACGCAGACCTTGTTTGGGCCGGGCGACGTCTGAGCCGGCATTCTCGTAAGTTTCAGTTTTCAGTTTCATTGTATGAGGTAGGCGGTAGCTTGAAGGGTCTTGCCCAAGGACCCACACTGGTTGTTGGTAATTGCTCATTGCGCCCCTTGGGGGGGGGATTCGACCCGGGTCCCCCATGTGAAAGTCATAAGACTTACCAGTTGAGCTAACCCAGTCAGCTCAACTGGTAAGTCTTATATATTATATATATAAATATATATATAATATATATATAATATAATGATTTACTGTGAGTTTATATATATATATATTATATATATATTATATATATATATATATATATATCTATATATATATATATATATATATATATATATATATATATATATATATATATATATAATATATATATTCCCGATATAAATAAACTTCACAGTAAATCAATTTCAGTGAATCAATTCTTGGTCTTACCCAAGTATGTCAAAGGTCAACACTAATACATTCACATATAAAAGGTAATATATTTAATGGAAGTTTTGTAGCATAACAGTGGAGCAGGCCCACTACAAGCTACAATAGCAGATTACTCTTTGAGCACCGTCAATTGTATTTCCAAATACTAAATTAGACAGTGCTCCACTTTAACCGCTTTACATCAAGGACCATTCACCCATGTACACACACATCACCACACACACAGTGTCTGTAGACACTGGGGACGAGGTGGGTTAAGTGTCTTACGCAGGATACAGCTACAGCATTCACTGGTTGAGCTGAAATCGCACCACCAACCTGCGGGTCAGTGGATCTGACTGCTTTAATGATATTTTTATTATGTTGGGAGTGGGATCTGAACACCCAATGAACAAGTGAACAAGCACTCTATAAACTGAGCCACCGCTGTCCAAACGTACTACGTTTGATGCATAAGCTATAGGACATATTGATTGACTGTCACGTTTGAAAAAGCATAGATTACTGGATTTTAAGAAACATGATCAAACTTAAAAGAGCTTGTCTAATTTACAAGGTCCTACCACTCCCTTGCACCACCCAATCCGCTAAGGGAGTACATTAAATAAAGGCACAGTCCAGGAAGGGCCACGCGAGCTACCACCAGAGGTGGGCACCTTCACTGATCCCCCACAGACGAACCACCTTTGGTCAGAACGTATTATCTGTCCAAGGTGGGAACCTTGGAATAGTCTCCCGGTAACCCTGAGAGAATGTCCCACATACAGTTCTTTTAAAGCTCAAATGAAAAACTGGTTATGGGCAAATCAAACATGCACCATCCATAGTAGCAATGTGATTTTAACTGTTCCACAGAGAGATATTTGTATGTATTGGGCAAAATATGAAGGGAATGGTGTAGAATATATAGGGGTTTGTGTAATGAATGGAATGTGCAATATTTTGTATGGTTCAATAAGTGTATTTGTGCAATTATATTAATGTGCAATGAATGAAATGTGCAATGAATGAAATGTGCAATGAATGAAAATGTGCAATGAATGAAATGTGCAATGAATGGAATGTACAATTGTGTGGAATGTGAAACCATGGGAACTGTGCGGTGAATGTAGTGCAATTTTTTAACTTGACTCTTTTTGTGACCCTGGGACAACAGACGGAAACTAGCCCTTGGCTATAATCTGGTGTATTTACTTTCATGTTTTCATGTTTGTTCATTAATACGCTTTGTCCCAGTCAAATAAATTAAAAATTAAAAACATTAAAAATGCCCTTACATTCATTCAACCAAAGCATCAAGACCATCGTATGGGAAACCTCACTGTTAGTGTATAGAGGTCAGCTAAGAGGAGAGAGAGATACTTACAGCCAGGTGACGTTTGGAGACAGTTGTGGGACGTTCTGTAGTCCCCACCCTCACACACATGACTTCAGTCAGGGTGCACTCACAGCTCTCTGGGTATTCCTGCAGCACTGGGACATGTACACACATTTAATGTACATTCATTCCATGACAAAACCAAGCAGGTGAAAGTTGAAGGCAGTTTCCATAAAAACAAATAAAAGTGTATAGGGCCAGTGCACATCACTAGAATACATTTTTTTTCTATTTCAACAACGTTTACCTGCTTCATTTTTCATTTCTATTTTGTGATTTTTATCTGTGAAAAGCACTAGAGAAATACAACTGACTTATTTACTTACATGATTTTACGTTTTCATTATGTTTTGCTTTACTGGTGTATACAGTGTTGTCAATAGAAAAAAATTTTCACTCACAACACTCAGTGTAATAATCCACTGGACTAGTGTTCTGCAGAGCTCGTCCAAATAAATCCGCCCAGCCTGCATTGTCACCTGTCAAACAAAAGTGCATTAGATATAACTAACTACTAATACTGATAGTTATGGGTGCACCTTCTAACAATTCAGGTGAGGGATCTGCCATTTGCTTGTCTCCATGGAGATGCTATCTGTTATACATTTATTCAATTACATGTATTTTCATTTCAAGAAAATACACTTAAAAAACGTGAAGACAGGCTCTATCAAAAAGTTACATATTTCAACTTTAAAAATGTGTTTCACTTATGGAAAGAAATATCTTACCATCAATTTTAAGAGCTAGTTTATCAATATATAGAAATAAAAAGAGGTGTTTTTGAATAACTGCATTGATACTTGAGTATATAACCATTCCATCACTATATCACACACGTTCACAACAACAACTTGAGAGTGACACACAACATGTTGTGTACAATATTTTCTCTTCCTCATCCTGGTACTGGGAACTTTTAGCTTTTATAGTCCTGTAGTCCTGTGTAATAAATATCACAGAAGGTACAGATCCTCCCCGAGCCTCTAGGCTCCTCTCGGGCCTATAAACAGACTTTGATGTGCAACGTCGCTGCAGTTATCAGCCAATTAGTGACTAAATGTGCTCACAATGAAAACAAACCAGATTCAAGTTGTGAACAAAGTTTGGACAAGAGTCATGCTAAGTTTGGTCATGAATGATAATGTAGATTCACTGATTCAATGATTCTTGCAATATTTAACACACATGAATTGTACAAGCTATTTTTCAGTAATTTTGTAATTCTGGTGTAATAATACACTTTTGCACCACATGCGCACATCACAGTGTCCACCTCTCCTACACTTAAGTGGGATAGTGGCAGAAGAGTTCTGTCTGGGTGTTTCTGGTTTATCCCCCATTAAAACTTGTACTATCCTGAATAAATAAATATATCAAGCATCTAATACTGTACTATTATTGTGCGCTTAATTTATCTGACAAGCCCACAAAAAACCCAGTGTTGTTGTTTATTTAAATTGTCCCTGGACCAGCTGAGGAGGCTAATGAGCTCACAGCTATACTTTGGGACTGTCAAATGAAATGTAATTAATCAATTTTATTTTTAATCAATTTTTAGACATTTAGCGATACCTGAAAACTATGGGGAGTATCTGAGTAGTTTTGGCTCTACTTTGTCAGTCACTTGTTCAAAAAGATTTAAGGTGACATCATACAGGCCCAACCAAACCATGCCCAAACCATGCCCAATCCTCTAAAGTGCATCTGTCCAATTTGAGTAAAAAGGCACGGTCCGTTTGGAACTTTGGCCCAGTTGGAGGAGGTGGGCCAAAGCATGGCACTTTGTGCACACACATGATTTATGAGGATAGAGGATAAGAGGAAAAAGTGAATGAACTCTGCTCCAAAACTCATAGCGAATCTGTGCCCCGCTCCAGTAGCACTGTGGGCACAGACAGAAGCTTTGAAGCTTCATCTCCTGTTGCCCTCGTTGCTCCAGATTGTTGTTTAATCCATAAAATAACAAAGGAACTAACAAAGGAGCATATCACAGCAGGACTCATATCTGCCTTACTACTTAAGAGATAATTAAGGCCACTGGACGTAGGTCCAATCCAAAATGAGGCAAAAATACATCCTTCCTGGTCCTTCCTTCTCCTTTTCATTGATCTCTGAGAGCTACGACATGAGATCAACTATAAAAAACCAGCGAGGAGTAAGGAGCAGTGAGCAGAAGGAGCTCTCGCTGCTTTTGGTGGATCCAAATCCTTCTAACCCAAATACCTAGAAAATGGACTACAAGCACACCACTCCACTACCGAGTGTGGAGGATGGTTATGATGGTTATCATAACATCACCCTGCATAAATAAAGTCACTTTGGAAACTTTTGGTTTGATCTGCATAGTGAACTGTGGGATGCCTCATAGTTTCTTACGCTGGTTAGGAACCTCCCGGAGGTTCTTCCTAAAGAAGATATGAAAGGAAGCATAATGTCTCCTTTCTTTACTCCTTTCTAATGTCTCTGATCAGTTGGGACGGTCCTTGTCATGGCTGGGAGGTAGAGTCCCCCAGCCTGACTGCAAAGGACCGCCCTGTTAGGTATGACCTAAACCAGTCCAGGGCAGTCCCCCTGACACCCACACAATATTCAACAATATCTGTATCAAAAGCTGCAGTCAGGTCTAAAAGCACTAAAATGGCAGAATTACCAGAGTCTGTCATTAAAAACAGGTCATTTAAAACCTTTAAAAGTGCAGACTCTGTGCTGTGAAACGCTTTATAGCCTGACTGGAAAGTGTCTAAAGTTCCATTTGCATCTAGGAAAGGCTGCAACTGTGCAATGACAGTTTTTTTCTCAAATTTTCGACACTAAAGGGAGTTTAGAAATTGGTCGATAATTAGATAAAATTGTAGGGTCAAGACCAGGTTTTTTGATAAAAGGCTTAACAACAACTTTTTTACAAAAAGAAGGAACACCAGAAAACAGACTGCTGTTGACAATCTCTTTAACAAAATTTCCAATAGTCCCCAAAACCTCTTTAAAGAACCGAGGTAGGACTGGGTCTGTGGAACAGGAGGATAGTTTAAGTTTATTCACTATCCCTGTAAGCACAGACAAAGACACAGGCTCAAACTGACTAAAAACATTTGAGCACTGAGTTGTTATGGTGAGGTTGGAAGAAAGAGACAGAGTAGATAAGTTGGCTCTAATATCCTCAACCTTACTATTAAAAAAAAGACAGGAATTTTTCACAAGTGCCCTGTGTCATCTCCAGTGTAGTGGATGGATTAGGGTTAAGAACAGATCCAATGTTTTCCATGATGGTTCCTCCAGCTCCTCTTCTTCTGCACTCCACTGTCTGAGACATTCGCTGAGCACGGGACCTTGTCCTGGATGTACTTGTGGATTTGGATGTTTCATCCTGGACTGTGGCTCTCACACTCACTAGTCCTCGGCCTCCTTCCTTACGGCTCGCGTACAGTCTCAGGGTGCTGGATTTGGGATGGACCCCACCATGCATGGTCAGGAGCTTCCGTGTCTTAACATCTGTGGTCTGTATCTCCTCCTTTGGCCAGCTTATGATTCCTGCTGGGTATCTGATTACTGGCAGGGCGTAGCTGTTTATTGCCTGGGTCTTGTTCTTGCCATTGAGCTGACTCCTTAGGACTTGCTTACTCGTCTGAGGTATTTGGCCGTGGCTGCTTTCCTTGTTTCTCTCTTCAAGGTTGCCATTTGCTTGTGGGATACCAAGGTACTTGTAACTGTCCTCAGTGTCTGCTATTGTCCCTTCTGGAGTGAGACCCCTTCTGTGTGGACTACCTTCCCTCTCTTTGTCACCATCCGGCTACAGTTCTCAAGATCGAATGACATTCCAATGCCTGTGCTATAGGTCGGTGTCGGTATCCATAGCCAGTTGATGATTTGACTGAGGGGGTTCAAACCTATGCAGAACAGCAGTGGGGGACAGTGCATCTCCTTGGTATATGCCACATTTGATGGTCACTTGTGCAAGTGGCTTGCCATTGGCCTCAAGGGTGGTTTTCCACAACCTCATTGAGTTTGCAATGAAGGCTCTTAGAGTCCTGTTGATGTTGTACAGCTCCAGACATTCAGTGATCCATATGTGTGGCATTGAGTCGTAGGCTTTCTTGTAATCAATCCAGGCAGTGCACAGGTTGGTCTTGCGGGTTCTGCAGTCTCGGGAGACTGTTCGCTCTACCAGGAGCTAGTGTTTGGCTCCCTGGTATCTTTGTCGATGCCCTTCTGTGCTGTGCTCATGTATTGATCCATGTGCCCATTTATCTTGCCCGCAATGATGCCTGACATGAGCTTCCATGTTGTGTAGAGAAAGGTTATTAGCCAATAGTTAGAGCACTGAGCTACTAGTTGCTTAGCCGTAAGCTTGGACTGTGGGTTTCGAAGTATTCATTTTTCCCACATCCTGTTCATGTAACCCCTCTGTCCTGACACTTAGCCCATTGGTTCAGTGTTATGAACAATCTATCATTGGCCTGAAGCAAAATATGATCTTGAGCAGCATCAACAAGCACAACAGCTGCCAAGTCCTAGATCTCACAAAGAATAACACATTTTCAACAGACTGTGAATGTGTGCAGTCATTTTGAGTCAGGGCAGTCTAACCGTGTGAATGGTGATTTCTGTCATCTTTAAATCTTTTGTAATGCTGACATAATGACAACAGCAAATGCAAAGTAATGCGAAACCAAACATTGAAATAAACACTGCGAATAATTTGTTTAAACTAATATCCAAAAGGCTGTGAAAGAAAACATAATAAACTATACAAATGTTTAGATACATGATATTATGAATGAAAATGGTTCTAACGGATTCAACCAGACTGGAACAATTAAACAAAGATTATTAAACAAAAGTGTAAGACGTAAGGAAATCTGTCTATGTTTAAAATGATCAAAGTTAAAAGTGTACATAACTTTTTTGATGGAGGGTATGCCATCTGCCTGTTTTTCCATGGACATAAAAATAAATTAAAAATAATCTCCAAGCAGATGGCACCACTATTACGTGAAGATTCGGGGTAAGGCAAGCCCACTCACAGTAAAAATGTATGATTTTCCATTTATAATAAAAACACCTGCAATGAAATACATGTTACATACGTTTAACTTGACTGCAGTACTGCAAAACATTCTAAGCATTGCTACAGCATGTTTACTGACACAAGTGCCCCGAAAAGTTACACAGTGCTCCTTTAAAAGTAAAACAAATATATTAGCAGACCATAAAACTAGTGAGGCAGAAGTGAAGCAAATCTATAGGGAAATACAGTTAAGATGTACCTGGACCTGGCCCAAAATAAGGTAAATAAAAAGACATTAATTTACAAATGCAAGCTGAACACAGTATGGGACAGGTGTTTTTAATGTGTTCACCTGTCACTGTCACTTTAAACAACTATAATTAATCTACTTGCACTATTGTTCTTCCATACTTTATATCAAAGTCTATTTTTGTTTGACCTTATTTTAATGTAGTAGTTGGAGGCTGCAGTACTGAGACTCACCACAGTGCCGTTCGTCTGCTCCGTTGGGACAGTCCTTGTGTCCGTTGCACTGTAAAGCCTGGGGTAGACACTCGCTCATGTTTTCCACAGGGGAACTGACCCAGAGGACACAGGACGTCCAGATCCTCCCGCCTCAACGCCAACGCTGCAACACGACAGAGAAGTACAGTGGTGGATGAAGTACTCAGTTTTTTTATTTAAGTAAAAGTAAAGATACAGAGGTAAAAAAGTTACTCACCATGTAATTTCTCAGTCATCCAGGTCTGATTTATAGCTACTACGTTTTGTCCAGCTGACAGATTTATTTGTCTTTTGCTATACTCTAGTAAAAGTAGAAGCAATGCACAAAAAGTACTTTAGGTAGTACTTATGTAATTTTGCCTTACAGTATGTAATTTAGTATTTCTGGTGTAATAATACACTTTTGCACTACATATAAACATCACAGTGTCCACCTCTACTACACTTAAATGGGACAGTGGCAGAGGAGTTAGCACAGCGTCGCCTTGGGGTGTTAAATGGCAATGATTAAAAGTCTGTACAGTTTATGTTCAGGAAATGAATATTTAAATATACTGCTCTAAAGTAGCACATTGACCAAACATGGCTCAAGTGCTTTCGCTTCTCAAGGAAGTTTCCCACTATGCTGTCAACATCATTACACATGTGGTTTTTTTTGCAAGTAAGTGATTAAACATTCATTGTCTGTCATAGAAAAGAGGAGTTAGTGAAGTGCATTGTTTTCTCAGCAGATTTTCTAAAGCCCACAAGTAATGATCGTTTTTAATCACAATAATTTAGCAAAAATACTGATGGGGCTAGCAGAAAAGTTTCCTAGACTTGCCCATAGACTGTAATATATAAAACCATAGCTAACCTGCTAGCGTCTGTGTTCCAAAATAGAACGTGAGCATAGGTGTGCTTCCGGCTCCATTGATTCCAATTCACTTTCTATAGAAGAAACTGTCACTCCATAAATGCTGCTGTCAGGCTCGTTTTTTTAAAATGTTTTTGTATTTAATCCATACAACACGTGTTTATTTGGACCTTCCCCCTGCTACACCCTTGCTCTGGATGGCTCCTTGGTTGCTATGATACCACGGAATTCCAAATATAGCACTAGACTCTAAATTGGCCAATATACTGCTAGCCTCAACGAGCTTTCACTTGGCCAAATGCTATGGGTGACATCACACTCCTTTAATCCACTTCTTGATACAGACATAAATCTTCACAGTTTAACAGATGATACATTTCACAGTGTCGATAATGTTTTTTATAGCACCAAAAACAAGACATATTTATTGTTATGCTTCGAGATGAGACATATAAGGATGTAGATCAGTCTGGACGGCAGCACTTTAAGAACAATTTTGGAAAGAATTTGCTATTGCCCATTTTCAGTCCAAATATTTGCACTAAGGTGGTTTGGGGATATTACTTTTGAAGTTTTTGTAGTTTTGTCTCACCTGTCACAAATTTTCAACTGTAGTTTATGACTGATTACATTTGTTTTTAAAATGAGCCCAGTAAGCAGAAACTAATGACAGAGTTATTTTGGCACACAGCCTGAACTGACTGGCCTCAAATTACTGACGCTCTCGGCCAAAATGAAAACATTCTCACGAGCCAATACACCAGGGTCTCACTTTGGAATACAACCAGGTTTCACTCTGAAAGGGGACAGCACAGAATTCTGGACTAGTGTGTGACATACTGGTCAAGGTCCAACTAA
>JAIEZT010001243.1:33931715-33949215 GCA_019594935.1 Periophthalmus modestus
TTTTACTCACAATCTTTCAAACCTGGTAAGGTCCCAACTGAAGGGCATTTGGAGGCTGCGCGCGGCAGGACTGAGTTGTGTCTGAAGGAACCTAGAAACAAGAAACATCTGTTTTTGCATTCAAAGGCTATTGACAGTGTATCGGTCAATAGAGGATGACGAATGGGGGGAGCTTGAGTGAAACTTATGCCTGGTATGGTATCATACTTCACACTGAACAGAGACGTCGTGGTCAGGCGTAATCGGCGAAGTTCGATATACACTGAGGCATGGAGGGGCAGGCTACAAGTCGAATCAAGACCAATTAGTTCCTAGTTTAACCTTTTGTAATGATTCAGTGAAAATTTACAAAAAGATTCGGACATCGACATTTAGACATGAGCAGGGAACACATGTACAGTGCATTAATTCATTGTGGTGGACGGCCACAAATATAGTAAATAATGGAGGTGACGGTAACAATAGCACCTCAAGTCCTATTTATCAATGCAGAGTTGATAATACAATTCAACAGAAAATGGAACTTTCTAGTAGGGCCTTACGTGGGGACACTCATGCGGTCGGCAAGAAGTTGAAACCCCCCATCAGTACTAGAGCCGAGGGGACATGAGTGAGGAAGTTACATTGAAAGGAGAACGCGAATTTCTGTCGTTCGAAGGGTGTCTAAAAGCGACTGCAGGGCGACCCTGAAGGAACCACAATAAATGTCAACCAAAAGACCCCCCTGACGTTGTTTGACAACTCATAATCCTCCAGCTCCAAAGTTTAAATCGGTTAAAATGCAGATTTTTATTATTATTATTATTTTTTTTTTATCTCAAACATTATTTTGTTTCTTTGTGTCTTAGCCCGCGGAGCTGCCGGGCCATATAGAACCTCCTTCCAGCAATCCCAAGCGAAGGAAAGGACGCGGGGGGGGCAGAGAGGGAGAAAAAGGAGGGGAGCTAACAGCACAAACGGCCCCAATCTGGATCAAACCACAAAATCCTAGAGCAATTTAAGTGATTTAAAATGTTTTCAAGAATCACCCTTTTCCCTTCCGATTTTCACGTTATTTTTTATTTATTTCTTTATTTACATGTTGTTCTTCCGTTCGTGGTTTTTCAACTTAAGCAAACTAAAATCAGTACTATTTTATACACATTCAAGTTCAGTGAAAGGGGCTCTAAGGCCAGAGCTCCATGCAATACATTTGACAAGCAATTAAATAAAATAAAAAAAACATCTGTCTGCATCCCGAGCGTACCATAATTTTTATAGTGTTGAAATTATTGTGTATTTTGTAAATAAACATTAACATTCATAATTGTTCCAGGAACATCAACAAAAAAGAAAACAAGGATTCATAAGCAAAATGTAAGAATGATATCTGATGTTTCAAGAAGTATTTGTAACCTACTGACTTGAATGAAAAAATGTAATTCTCGGATACTCTGTCTTAAAGATACAGTGTTTCTTATTATCATTGTGTTACCAAAACAAATATAGATACACAGCACTTCTTTGGTATCATTAAAGATATACACTAATCTTCATGCATGTTTAGGTTTAAAATATATAAACAAAGATGTTGAATAGCACTTTTTGTGTTCCATGTTTGCAACTCTAGTTTTGACGTAACCTAATGAAATGGGTTTCTGGTATTTAAGGTATAACTTGTAAATATTGGTAATTAGTTTTGAGGGTAGTGAAACCATCTTGTGGCCAAAATTCAGACAAACGCCAGGTCAAGATCAGAAGGCATTTCAGACTTTCAGATTATGTTCTTTATATGTGGATAGATTTTTTGATGACGATTTTGTATGATTAGATACTTACAGTCTCTCCAAGTTCAGAGTATTCAGAGAAGACATAGTCCGACAGGCCCCTCCTGATGGTATTACTTCTGAGAGACCTGAAATGGCAAAGTGATTGAAAACAAAGACCATTACAAAAGACCCATCAAAGACCATCAAAGACCATACCATCAAAAGACTAGCTACAGAATGAAGACACTGGGTTACAGATATTTTGTCAAATGAAATCATTTTTGGCTTTATTGTGCAGTACGATGGGGGTCTCTTTCTTTGTTTATTGTTTAAGTGTAATGCCTGTCTTATTATCAAAACGTCTATTTTTAGTTTTATAGTCTCTCGTGTGTGTTAATTCCTCAGTCTTCTAGGTCTGATCCATGGTAAAAGAAAAATTGGAAAAAAAGTTTTAGAGTGAAGACGTTTCGCTGCTAATACAAACGGTCGATTGCTGGTGGACAATGCCCTTATATCTGTTTGAAGAGAGGAGCAAACTACACAGAAATCTAAAGTTGTTTTCAGACTGACACTAGTTAGGTTAACATAAAAGTGCATTTGCTCCAAGAGCAGTGCTTGTGCTCTGTCTGCACAGTGAACTTGCCTCTCTGTCCTGCAAAGGTGAGAGCTGGCTCTGTCCTGCACAGGTGAGCCTGGCTTAATTCTGCACAAGTGAGCCTGGCTCTGTCTCCACAGGTGAGCCTGCCTTTGTTGGCACAGGTGAGCCTGCCTCTTGTCTGCACAGGTGAGCCTGCCTGCTTCGACAACACAGGGAACCGGTACTCTGTCTGCACAGGTGAGCCTGGGGCTCTATCTGCACAGGTGAGCCTGGGTCTGTCTGTGCAGATGAGCCTTGGTCTCTTTGGTGTGTCAAAAGCTGTTTCCTCTCTGCCACTAGCGCATACAGTCCTCAGGGTATATTTAGCTACCGGTGAAAGAAAAGACCAAAGACAGGTGATAAGTGACCTGTTCGTGTTTATTCCCTTGAAGCTCATTGTCATAGAAATAAGTGTTCTTTGATCAGCTGATGGAATTCTCACATGGCTCATGGTGTTTGCATGCCTGGTGTGTATGAACAAGACTGATCCAAAAGTAAAGTAACAGAACTAAATCTACTGCCACTAGGAGGCGCTCCACAGAGTCCCTAATGTGGTGAAAACAACACGCCTATTTGCTTACAGTTTCTGTTAGTTGTCCAGATCTATTGAAAACCCCATGCTAAGTTTGAACTGTGCCCTGAATCACCTAATTGTTCAGGCCCCTAAATGGCTACTCTCACACCTAATTAGCATACTCACTGTTGTTTTTCATTGGTTTGATTAGGTCTAAGGATGGACTTATAAATAATAAGATAAATGAAGTCTCAACCCTCCATTACTGTTCAAAAGATGGATTGTCTTTGTTAATAAGAAATGCCTCTTTAACTTCTTCTCAAACACTGTTAACACGGAACATGTGACATCAACCATACCCATGTGCAATACAGAAGCCACTTTATGAAGATGTATATTTATATGTGTATATGTGTATATTAGAGTTTATTTTTGAGTCTATTTCTTTAATTATTGTAGCTATTTATCTATTATCTTGTTATATTATTTTCTCTTGCATGTACATTTTTCCTGCTATTCTCTATGTGTGCGGTGCAATGCTGAATTTCCCCATTGTGGGACTAATAAAGGGCTTATCTTATCTTATCTTATCTTATCTTATCTTATCTTAAACCATTTTTTTTTGGGCTAAGATCTAAACTTCACTATCTTCAAAGGAGTGGGCTGAAATGTTTCTTTTGTTACAGTCTCTTGTCAATTTCTGTTGGCATGGGGCATGGGAACAAACAAAAGGAGACTGATTGAATGGCAAATAGTGGAAAAAGTAGAAAATGCAAAAGTAAGCCTAAAATTTCCCAAAGAAACAACCTGCGACTGGAAAGCATTAGAGTGTAAAAAACGAAGGTTTATAATAACTTAATCAGTGTCATTTTCCTAAACAGTGCTGCTTACTGTTTCACCTCTGCACTATTCCTGCGAGTCTTTCCCATCACAGCATGTTAAGTCAAGCGTTGTTTTTGCAATTGGAAGCAGCACAACAAACTATATTAATAAAGGTCCTATATTACACAAAAGTGACTCTTGTGAGCTTTAGGCCATGTTATCATACTGTTCCCTCTCAAAAACATACCTGGAGTTGCATTTTGTTTCATTCACAGATGAATTGTGTAACCCTAGTTTATTAGTCTGTCTACATCTCCAAAGCTCAAAATGTTCTGTTCCATCTTGTGGTGTCATGAAATGTCAGTTTGCAAGTGAACAGTTACCTTTTTACATGTAGTTCAGTAGAATTTGGCAATTCCAGGGCTGAAATGATCCAAATGAACACAGTGGAGCACTTCTTGTACTACCACATGACATCACAAGGTGATACAGAATGTTTGAGAGAAGAACTCGGCCTAAATATGCAACGTGTGTGTGTGTGTTAAACATGTGTGAATGAAACAAAACCCAACACCAGGTCTGTTTGTGATGAGGAAACAACATTAGAAAAGAGATCAGAAAATAGCATAATATGATCTTTAAGATTCACTGTTTTTTTTTACAGGAAAGCAATGGCTCAATCAAAAATCCTTAGATCTAGGTCCACTGGTCCACAATCCAGCTATTTTAAACTTATTGCTCAAAGTTTCAACTGTCAAAGCTACATTACCCAATTTCAAACCACAACAAAGGGAGGGAGTACACATTTAAATTTATCTAAGTTGTTCCTAGCTCTGACGAAGCGCTTGGCACATTGGTGCAGATACATGATTTCTGGGCACATGCACCTCTTTAGAAACAGAAGGTGAAGAAGAGGTGGACCATGCATTCACATACCAACGCTAACTGCGCTTTCTTTCTGGGTTTGCGATATGATCATTTATTATTAAATGCCACCTAGGCCTGCATGATTTGGAAAAAATATCAAATTACGTTTTTTATGATAAGCACTGTGATTGTGATGCTAATGTTTTAATAACAGGATTCTGTTCAAAAGATTACATGTTTGTACAGACCTAAACTACAGGCTTAGCAATTTTATACAGAGTATTCTGGAATATTTAGTTATTTGTGGCGTAAATTATGGTACTTTGACAAAACTGTTCCTTTGCACTTTGCAAATTGCATCCATTCAAATTACAACTTCATTGATTACAATGAATCTTGCACACCTAACGCAGACAGAACTCTGATATTGTCACAAAGTGCTGCTATGGGGGAAAGAAAAATTTACTAAAAAAATATTCTGAAACAATCATTTACCCTTAGTTTGTGTCTGCTGACCTGGGAAGACACTGAACTTTGTGTCAGTTTTTTTGTGGATAGGCCCAGTAATCACAGAGATATTAACCATAACCTACAACGTAACCTCTGCGGTCTGTCAGTTAAAAGACGTCGTGACACCCAACCATATTCCAAATGAAACAAAAGGACCCACTCAAGCCCATGTAATGCAATTCATCTAGTTTATCGAACAAGTCAGCAATATCACAACAGTAATTAAAAGCCCATAGAAAATCTCATTGTAATTAGTTTTAATTAATATTATGTACATTTATGGACTAAAACAAATGAATGGTTTTGTTATGGTCCATCTCTATATAGGAAACTGGAGAAAGTGCTTTTGGACTCAGACAGATTAAGACTTGAACAACAGCAATAAAAACAACTCTTACTTACTTTAACAAGAGACTGTTTTTGTTTATTTTGAATTAAGAGAGGTTTAGACCCCCAACTACAAACATGCACGCAGTCTCCCTCTCAGCTGAGCAGTGATGGAAAAAAAAAATATATATATATACCTATATATATATATTATATATATATATATATATATATATATATATATATATATATAAAATCTCCTCCTCACCCTCCGCGGGTGGTCTTTATCCCCTCTTTTTTCCACGCTTGGGACCTCTACCAGAGGCCTGGGAGCTTGAGGGTTCTGCGCAGTATCTTTGCTGTTCCTAGTACTGCGCTTTTCTGGACTGAGATGTCTGATGTTTTTCCTGGGATCTGCTGTAGCCACTCCTCCAGTTTGGGGGTCACTGCCCCTAGTGCTCCGATGACCACGGGCACCACTGAGGCCTTCACCTTCCAGGCTTTCTCCAGCTCTTCTTTGAGCCCCTGGTATTTCTCTAGTTTCTCATGCTCCTTTTTCCTGATGTTCCCATCACTTGGTACTGCAATGTCCACCACAACGGCTTTGCTCTGTTGTTTATCCACCACCACTATGTCCGGTTGGTTCGCCATCACCATTCTGTCAGTCTGTATCTGGAAGTCCCACAGGATCTTGGCTCGATCATTCTCCACTACCTTTGGAGGTATTTCCCACCTTGACCTTGGGGTTTTCCAGTCCGTACTCTGCACAGATGTTTCTGTACACTATGCCCGCCACTTGGTTATGCCGCTCCATGTATGCTTTCCCTGCCAGCATCTTACACCCTGCAGTTATCAGCCACTTCAGTTATGTTCCGGTGGTACATCCCATGCAGGGGCTTGTCCTTCCATGATGGTTCCTCCAGCTCCTCTTCCTCTGCACTCCACTGTCTGAGACATTCGCTGAGCACGTCATCTGTTGGGGCCTTGTCCTGGATGTACTTGTGGGATCTTGGATGTTTCATCCTGGACTGTGGCTCTCACACTCACTAGTCCTCGGCCTCCTTCCTTACGGCTCGCGTACAATCTCAGGGTGCTGGATTTTGGGGTGGAACCCGCCATGCATGGTCAGGAGCTTTCGTGTCTTAACATCTGTGGTCTGTATCTCCTCCTTTGGCCAGCTTATGATTCCTGCTGGGTATCTGATTACTGGCAGGGCGTAGCTGTTTATTGCCTGGGTCTTATTCTTGCCATTGAGCTGACTCCTTAGGACTTGCCTTACTCGTCTGAGGTATTTGGCCGTGGCTGCTTTCCTTGTTTCCTCTTCAAGGTTGCCGTTTGCTTGTGGGATACCAAGGTACTTGTAACTGTCCTCAATGTCTGCTATTGTCCCTTCTGGGAGTGAGACCCCTTCTGTGTGGACTACCTTCCCTCTCTTTGTCACCATCCGGCTACACTTCTCTAGCCCGAATGACATTCCAATGTCTGTGCTGTAGATCCTAGTGGTGTGGATCAGTGAGTCGATGTCTCGCTCATTCTTAGCATACAGCTTGATGTCATCCATGTACAGGAGGTGACTGACGGTGGCCCCATTCCTGAGTCGGTATCCATAGCCAGTGTTGCTGATGATTTGGCTGAGGGGGTTCAGACCTATGCAGAACAGTAGTGGGGACAGTGCATCTCCTTGGTATATGCCACATTTGATGGTCACTTGTGCAAAGTGGCTTGCCATTGGCCTCAAGGGTGGTTTTCCACAACCTCATCGAGTTTGCAATGAAGGCTCTTAGCATATTTTGTGTTGTACCTCGTCAATCTCAAGTTGTGATAGCAGTTGCCGTTTGCGGATGTTGGAAACACTGAGCTACTAGTTGCTTAGCCGTAAGCTTGGACTGCGGGTTTCGAAGTATCCATTTTTTTCCCACATCCTGTTCATGTAACCCCTCTGACTAGGGTCACTGGGAGTAGTAGCATTCCAACAGAGCCTTGTTATCGCATCTCGCCCATCTCCGCCTTGTTCCAGTAGCCCACTTATCGTCAACATGCTCTGGTTTCCCCAACACCTGACGCAGACCTTGTTTGGCCGGGCGACGTCTGAGCCGGCATCTCGTAAGTTTCAGTTTTCAGTTTCATTGTATGAGGTAGGCGGTAGCTTGAAGGGTCTTGCCCAAGGACCCACACTGGTTGTTGGTAATTGCTCATTGCGCCCCTTGGGGGGGGATTCGAACCCGGGTCCCCCATGTGAAAGTCATAAGACTTACCAGTTGAGCTAACCAGTCAGCTCAACTGGTAAGTCTTATATATATATATATAATATATATAATATATATATATATAATATATGATTTACTGTGAGTTTTATATATATATATATATATATATATATATATATATATATATATATATATATATATATATATATATATATATATATATATATATATATATATATATATATATTATATCTATATATATATATATAATAAACTTCACAGTAAATCAATTTCAGTGAATCAATTCTTGGTCTTACCCAAGTATGTCAAAGGTCAACACTAATACATTCACATATAAAAGGTAATATATTTAATGGAAGTTTTGTAGCAATAACAGTGGAGCAGGCCCACTACAAGCTACAATAGCAGATTACTCTTTGAGCACCGTCAATTGTATTTCCAAATACTAAATTAGACAGTGCTCCCACTTTACCGCTTTACATCAAGGAACCATTCACCCATGTACACACACATTCACACACACAGTGTCTGTAGACACTGGGGACGAGGTGGGTTAAGTGTCTTACGCAGGATACAGCTACAGCATTCACTGGTTGGAGCTGAAATCGCACCACCAACCTGCGGGTCAGTGGATCTGACTGCTTTACCAATGATATTTTTATTATGTTGGGAGTGGGATCTGAACACCCAATGAACAAGTGAACAAGCACTCTATAAACTGAGCCACCGCTGTCCAAACGTACTACGTTTGATGCATAAGCTATAGGACATATTGATTGACTGTCACGTTCTGAAAAAGCATAGATTACTGGATTTTAAGAACATGATCAAACTTAAAAGAGCTTGTCTAATTTACAAGGTCCTACACTCCCTTGCACCACCACCGCTAAGGGAGTACATTAAATATAAGGACAGTCCAGGAAGGGCCACGCGAGCTACCACCAGAGGTGACCTGCTGATCCCCCACAGACGAACCACCTTTGGTCAGAACGTATTATCTGTCCAAGGTGGGAACCTGTGGAATAGTCTCCCGGTAACCCTGAGAGAATGTCCCACATACAGTTCTTTTAAAGCTCAAATGAAAAACTGGTTATGGGCAAATCAAACATGCACCATCCATAGTAGCAATGTGATTTTAACTGTTCCACAGAGAGATATTTGTATGTATTGGGCAAAATATGAAGGGAATGGGTGTAGAATATATAGGGGTTGTGTAATGAATGGAATGTGCAATATTTTGTATGGTTCAATAAGTGTATTTGTGCAATTATATTAATGTGCAATGAATGAAATGTGCAATGAATGAAATGTGCAATGAATGAAATGTGCAATGAATGAAATGTGCAATGAATGGAATGTACAATTGTGTGGAATGTGAAACCATGGGAACTGTGCGGTGAATGTAGTGCAATTTTTAACTTGACTCTTTTTGTGACCCTGGGACAACAGACGGAAACTAGCCCTTGGCTATAATCTGGTGTATTTACTTTCATGTTTTCATGTTTGTTCATTAATACGCTTTGTCCCAGTCAAATAAATTAAAAATTAAAAACATTAAAAATTGCCTTACATTCATTCAACCAAAGCATCAAGACCATCGTATGGGAAACCTCACTGTTAGTGTATAGAGGTCAGCTAAGAGGAGAGAGATACTTACAGCCAGGTGACGTTTGGAGACAGTTGTGGGACGTTCTGTAGTCCCACCCTCACACACATGACTTCAGTCAGGGTGCACTCACAGCTCTCTGGGTATTCCTGCAGCACTGGGACATGTACACACATTTAATGTACATTCATTCCATGACAAAACCAAGCAGGTGAAAGTTGAAGGCAGTTTCCATAAAAACAAATAAAAGTGTATAGGGCCAGTGCACATCACTAGAATACATTTATTTCTATTTCAACAACGTTTACCTGCTTCATTTTTCATTTCTATTTTGTGATTTTTATCTGTGAAAAGCACTAGAGAAATACAACTGACTTATTTACTTACATGATTTTACGTTTTCATTATGTTTTGCTTTACTGGTGTATACAGTGTTGTCAATAGAAAAAAAATTTTCACTCACAACACTCAGTGTAATAATCCACTGGACTAGTGTTCTGCAGAGCTCGTCCAAATAAATCCGCCCAGCCTGCATTGTCCCCTGTCAAACAAAAGTGCATTAGATATAACTAACTACTAATACTGATAGTTATGGGTGCACCTTCTAACAATTCAGGTGAGGGATCTGCCATTTGCTTGTCTCCATGGAGATGCTATCTGTTATACATTTATTCAATTACATGTGTTTTCAATTCAAGAAAATACACTTAAAAAACGTGAAGACAGGCTCTATCAAAAAGTTACATATTTCAACTTTAAAATGTGTTTCACTTATGGAAAGAAATATCTTACCATCAATTTTAAGAGCTAGTTTATCAATATATAGAAATTAAAAAGAGCTGTTTGAATAACTGCATTGATACTTGAGTATATAACCATTCCATCACTATATCACACGTTCACAACAACAACTTGAGAGTGACACACAAACATGTTGTATACAATATTTTCTCTTCCTCATCCTGGTACTGGGAACTTTTAGCTTTTATAGTCCTGTAGTCCTGTGTAATAAATATCACAGAAGGTACAGATCCTCCCCGAGCCTCTAGGCTCCTCTCGGGCCTATAAACAGACTTTGATGTGCAACGTCGCTGCAGTTATCAGCCAATTAGTGACTAAATGTGCTCACAATGAAAACAAACCAGATTCAAGTTGTGAACAAAGTTTGGACAAGAAGTCATGCTAAGTTTGGTCATGAATGATAATGTAGATTCACTGATTCAATGATTTCTTGCAATATTTAACACACATGAATTGTACAAGCTATTTTTCAGTAATTTTGTAATTCTGGTGTAATAATACACTTTTGCACCACATGCGCACATCACAGTGTCCACCTCTCCTACACTTAAGTGGGATAGTGGCAGAAGAGTTTCTGTCTGGGTGTTCTGGTTTATCCCACCATTAAAACTTGTACTATCCTGAATAATAAATATATCAAGCATCTAATACTGTACTATTATTGTGCGCTTAATTTATCTGACAAGCCCACACAAAAACCCAGTGTTGTTGTTTATTTAAATTGTCCCTGGACCAGCTGAGGAGGCTAATGAGCTCACAGCTATACTTTGGGACTGTCAAATGAAATGTAATTAATCAATTTTATTTTTAATCAATTTTTAGACATTTAGCGATACCTGGAAACTATGGGGAGTATCTGAGTAGTTTTGGCTCTACTTTGTCAGTCACTTGTTCAAAAAGATTTAAGGTGACATCATACAGGCCCAACCAAACCATGCCCAAACCATGCCCAATCCTCTAAAGTGCATCTGTCCAATTTGAGTAAAAAGGCACGGTCCGTTTGGAACTTTGGCCCAGTTGGAGGAGGGTGGGCCAAAGCATGGCACTTTGTGCACACACATGATTTATGAGGATAGAGGATAAGAGGAAAAAGTGAATGAACTCTGCTCCAAAACTCATAGCGAATCTGTGCCCCGCTCCAGTAAGCACTGTGGGCACAGACAGAAGCTTTGAAGCTTCATCTCCTGTTGCCCTCGTTGCTCCAGATTGTTGTTTAATCCATAAAATAACAAAGGAACTAACAAAGGAGCATATCACAGCAGGACTCATATCTGCCTTACTACTTAAGAGATAATTAAGGCCACTGGACGTAGGTCCAATCCAAAATGAGGCAAAAATACATCCTTCCTGGTCCTTCCTTCTCCTTTTCATTGATCTCTGAGAGCTACGACATGAGATCAACTATAAAAACCAGCGAGGAGTAAGGAGCAGTGAGCAGAAGGAGCTCTCGCTGCTTTTGGTGGATCCAAATCCTTCTAACCCAAATACCTAGAAAATGGACTACAAGCACACCACTCCACTACCGAGTGTGGAGGATGGTTATGATGGTTATCATAACATCACCCTGCATAAATAAAGTCACTTTGGAAACTTTTGGTTTGATCTGCATAGTGAACTGTGGGATGCCTCATAGTTTCTTACGCTGGTTAGGAACCTCCCGAGGTTCTTCCTAAAGAAGATATGAAAGGAAGCATAATGTCTCCTTTCTTTACTCCTTTCTAATGTCTCTGATCAGTTGGGGACGGTCCTTGTCATGGCTGGGAGGTAGAGTTCCCCCAGCCTGACTGCAAAGGACCGCCCTGTTAGGTATGACCTAAACCAGTCCAGGGCAGTCCCCCCTGACACCCACACAATATTCAACAATATCTGTATCAAAAGCTGCAGTCAGGTCTAAAAGCACTAAAATGGCAGAATTACCAGAGTCTGTCATTAAAAACAGGTCATTTAAAACCTTTAAAAGTGCAGACTCTGTGCTGTGAAACGCTTTATAGCCTGACTGGAAAGTGTCTAAAGTTCCATTTGCATCTAGGAAAGGCTGCAACTGTGCAATGACAGTTTTTTTTTTCTCAAATTTTCGACACTAAAGGGAGTTTAGAAATTGGTCGATAATTAGATAAAATTGTAGGGTCAAGACCAGGTTTTTTGATAAAAGGCTTAACAACAACTTTTTTACAAAAAGAAGGAACACCAGAAAACAGACTGCTGTTGACAATCTCTTTAACAAAATTTCCAATAGTTCCCAAAACCTCTTTAAAGAACCGAGGTAGGACTGGGTCTGTGGAACAGGAGGATAGTTTAAGTTTATTCACTATCCCTGTAAGCACAGACAAAGACACAGGCTCAAACTGACTAAAAACATTTGAGCACTGAGTTGTTATGGTGAGGTTGGAAGAAAGAGACAGAGTAGATAAGTTGGCTCTAATATCCTCAACCTTACTATTAAAAAAAGACAGGAATTTTTCACAAGTGTCCTGTGTCATCTCCAGTGTAGTGGATGGATTAGGGTTAAGAACAGATCCGATTGTTTTCCATGATGGTTCCTCCAGCTCCTCTTCTTCTGCACTCCACTGTCTGAGACATTCGCTGAGCACGGGACCTTGTCCTGGATGTACTTGTGGATCTTGGATGTTTCATCCTGGACTGTGGCTCTCACACTCACTAGTCCTCGGCCTCCTTCCTTACGGCTCGCGTACAGTCTCAGGGTGCTGGATTTGGGATGGAACCCGCCATGCATGGAGCTTTCGTGTCTTAACATCTGTGGTCTGTATCTCCTCTTTTGGCCAGCTTATGATTCCTGCTGGGTATCTGATTACTGGCAGGACGTAGCTGTTTATTGCCTGGGTCTTATTCTTGCCATTGAGCTGACTCCTTAAGACTTGATTTACTCGTCTGAGGTATTTGGCCGTAGCTGCTTTCCTTGTTTCTTCTTCAAGGTTGCCATTTGCTTGTGGGATACCAAGGTACTTGTAACTGTCCTCAGTGTCTGCTATTGTTTCTTCTGGGAGTGATACTCCTTCTGTGTGGACTATCTTTCCTCTCTTTGTCACCATCTGGCTACAGTTCTCAAGCCCGAATGACATTCCAATGCCTGTGCTATAGGTCGGTGTCGGTATCCATAGCCAGTTGATGATTTAACTGGGGGGGTTCAAACCTATGCAGAACAGCAGTGGGGACAGTGCATCTCCTTGGTATATGCCACATTTGATGGTCACTTGTGCAAGTGGCTTGCCATTGGCCTCAAGGGTGGTTTTCCACAACCTCATTGAGTTTGCAATGAAGGCTCTTAGAGTCCTGTTGATGTTGTACAGCTCCAGACATTCAGTGATCCATATGTGTGGCATTGAGTCGTAGGCTTTCTTGTAATCAATCCAGGCAGTGCACAGGTTGGTCTTGCGGGTTCTGCAGTCTCGGGAGACTGTTCGCTCTACCAGGAGCTAGTGTTTGGCTCCCTTGGTATCTTTGTCGATGCCCTTCTGTGCTGTGCTCATGTATTGCTCCATGTGCCCATTTATCTTGGCCGCAATGATGCCTGACATGAGCTTCCATGTTGTGTAGAGAAAGGTTATTAGCCAATAGTTAGAGCACTGAGCTACTAGTTGCTTAGCCGTAAGCTTGGACTGTGGGTTTCGAAGTATTCATTTTTCCCACATCCTGTTCATGTAACCCCTCTGTCCTGACACTTAGCCCATTGGTTCAGTGTTAAGAACAATCTATCATTGGCCTGAAGCAAAATATGATCTTGAGCAGCATCAACAAGCACAACAGCTGCCAAGTCCTAGATCTCACAAAGAATTAACACATTTTCAACAGACTGTGAATGTGTGCAGTAATTTTGAGTCAGGGCAGTCTAACCGTGTGAATGGTGATTTCTGTCATCTTTAAATCTTTTGTAATGCTGACATAATGACAACAGCAAATGCAAAGTAATGCGAAACCAAACATTGAAATAAACACTGCGAATAATTTGTTTAAACTAATATCCAAAAGGCTGTGAAAGAAACATAATAAACTATACAAATGTTTAGATACATGATATTATGAATGAAAATGGTTCTAAAGGATTCAACCAGACTGGAACAATTAAACAAAGATTATTAAACAAAAGTGTAAGACGTAAGGAAATCTGTCTATGTTAAAATGATCAAAGTTAAAAGTGTACATAACTTTTTTGATGGAGGGTATGCCATCTGCCTGTTTCCATGGACATAAAAATAAAATTAAAATAATCTCCAAGCAGATGGCACCACTATTACGTGAAGATTCGGGGTAAGGCAAGCCCACTCACAGTAAAAATGTATGATTTTTCCATTTATAATAAAAACACCTGCAATGAAATACATGTTACATACGTTTAAACTGACTGCAGTACTGCAAAACATTCTAAGCATTGCTACAGCATGTTTACTGAAACACAAGTGCCCCGAAAAGTTACACAGTGCTCCTTTAAAAGTAAAACAAATATATTAGCAGACCATAACTAGTGAGGCAGAAGTGAAGCAAATCTATAGGGAAATACAGTTAAGATGTACCTGGACCTGGCCCAAAATAAGGTAAATAAAAAGACATTAATTTACAAATGCAAGCTGAACACAGTATGGGACAGGTGTTTTAATGTGTTCACCTGTCACTGTCACTTTAAACAACTATAATTAATCTACTTGCACTATTGTTCTTCCATACTTTATATCAAAGTCTATTTTTGTTGACCTTATTTTAATGTAGTAGTTGGAGGCTGCAGTACTGAGACTCACCACAGTGCCGTTCGTCTGCTCCGTTGGGACAGTCCTTGTGTCCGTTGCACTGTAAAGCCTGGGGTAGACACTCGCTCATGTTTCCACAGGGGAACTGACCCAGAGGACACAGGACGTCCAGATCCTCCCGCCTCAACGCCAACGCTGCAACACGACAGAGAAGTACAGTGGTGGATGAAGTACTCAGTTTTGTTATTTAAGTAAAAGTAAAGAAACAGAGGTAAAAAGTTACTCACCATGTAATTTCTCAGTCATCCAGGTCTGATTTATAGCTACTACGTTTTGTCCAGCTGACAGATTTTATTTGTCTTTTGCTATACTCTAGTAAAAGTAGAAGCAATGCACAAAAAGTACTTTAGGTAGTACTTATGTAATTTTGCCTTACAGTATGTAATTTAGTATTTCTGGTGTAATAATACACTTTTGCACTACATATGAACATCACAGTGTCCACCTCTACTACACTTAAATGGGACAGTGGCAGAGGAGTTAGCACAGCGTCGCCTTTGGGTGTTAAATGGCAATGATTAAAAGTCTGTACAGTTTATGTTCAGGAAATGAATATTTAATATACTGCTCTAAAGTAGCACATTGACCAAACATGGCTCAAGTGCTTTCGCTTCTCAAGGAAGTTTCCACTATGCTGTCAACATCATTTACACATGTGGTTTTTTTGCAAGTAAAGTGATTAAACATTCATTGTCTGTCATAGAAAAGAGGAGTTAGTGAAGTGCATTTGTTTTCTCAGCAGATTTTCTAAAGCCCACAAGTAAATGATCGTTTTTAATCACAATAATTTAGCAAAAATACTGATGGGGCTAGCAGAAAAGTTTACTAGACTTGCCCATAGACTGTATATATAAACCATAGCTAACCTGCTAGCGTCTGTGTTCCAAATAGAAAGTGAGCATAGGTGTGCTTCCGGCTCCATTGACTCCAATTCACTTTCTATAGAAGAAACTGTCACTGCATAAATGCTGCTGTCAGGCTCGTTATTTTTAAAATGTTTTGTATTTAATCCATAAAACACGTGTTTATTTGGCCTGTCCCCCTGCTACACCCTTGCTCTGGATTGGCTCCTTGGTTGCTATGATAACCACGGAATTCCAAATATAGCACTAGACTCTAAATTGGCCAATATAACTGCTAGCCTCAACGAGCTTTCACTTGGCAAATGCTATGGGTGACATCACACTCCTTTAATCCACTTCTTGATACAGACATAAATCTTCACAGTTTAACAGATGATACAATTCACAGTGTCGATAATGATTTTTATAGCACCAAAAACAAGACATATTATTGTTATGCTCCGAGATGAGACATATAAGGATGTAGATCAGTCTGACGGCAGCACTTTAAGAACAATTTTGGAAGAATTTGCTATTGCCATTTTCAGTCCAAATATTTGCACTAAGGTGGTTTGGGATATTACTTTTTGAAGTTTTTGTAGTTTTGTCTCCCTGTCACAAATTTTCAACTGTAGTTTATGACTGATTACATTTGTTTTTAAAATGAGCCCAGTAGCAGAACTAATGAAGAGTTATTTTGGCAACAGCCTGAACTGACTGGCCTCAAATTACTGACGCTCTCGCCAAATGAAAACATCTCACGAGCCAATACAACCAGGTCTCACTTTGAGAATACAACCAGGTTTCACTCTGAAAGGGGACAGCACAGAATTACTGGACTAGTGTGTGACATACTGGTCAAGGTCCAACTTAAACATTTAGTTCAACTTTCACACTATTGAGTTTAGCCTATACCACCATACATCTGGTCCTAAATCAGAACTAAAGCAGAGTCATATAGTTATTGAAAATTATGACCTCCAATTAAAAAAAAAAAACTTGTGTGTTAGTAAAAGAAGTAATTACATTTTTCTAATAAATCCGATTAACAACACTGCCAATGGAGTAATGTTTTTGTAGGGCTTTTAGTTGATCTTGTATTTATTACAGTGAATAAAAGGAGTTAAGAGGTGAGGGTACCACTGTTTGAGAACCACTGGCTCAAAGGATGTCAGTGTTTTATTTAGAGCTTTTTTAGAGCTTTTTAAATGCAGAACAACCCCCCTCCCCCCATGCCATCAGATTGGTTATACATGTGTGTTCAGAGCAGTCATATTTTAGACCGCTATACAAGTCACAAGTCCCACATTACTCTTTTCTTCAAGGACTTTTGACCAAGACACCTTTTGGCGAAAATCAACACCACTTTACAGTCAAGAATTCATACAGCTCTAAAGATATATACTAAAACACAATGCAGCCATTTAACAAAAACTTACAACAACGACTCTAGACACTACACAGCACACACCGATTTGGTAATATTCTGTAAATGTCTGGGAAATTTTAATTTAGAACTCAGTTTTCCACATAACATCCTGGAGTAGCACACAAGCAAACACAACTATGTCAGTGAGACCTGAAATATACTTGACATTCTTATGTACAGACCTATATTTATTTTATATACAGTTTCTGCACAAAACGCCTTTCTCAGGCCTGTCGTGTTATGAAACCACCATTCGTCGTATTGGTTCTAATTGCAAATGACACAGAGACACCTGAGACATTTATTGTGTAAAGCAGATTATTGTCCCAGCAGATTTTTGGATAAATCTGCTGGGACAGGGGACACAAGGCTCAAAACCGGAACGGTCTGTACCTTGTAGCACGTAGAG
>JAIEZT010001243.1:33954215-33959215 GCA_019594935.1 Periophthalmus modestus
TGTGTGTGTGTGTGTGTGTGTGGGAGGGGGGAGCAGTATACACAGAGCATTATTTCGATGTATTTGTTTTGTATAATTGTCTTGAGGATGTGTGCAGTACAGTACAGCCTGTCTGTGTGTCTCCGGTTTCATGTACAGTGTAGCATCTCAGGTTACAGCTGATTCATGTTCACTGTCATCAGAACTTTGTGTGCGGAACGACAACAAAGGTTATCTTGACCTAGAAGTAAACAATAGATTTTAAGAATAATATTTATACAATGCAGTAGTTGCATACACTTGGATTAATTGCGAGTCACACATGTGTCACTGATTCACTCCTACTCAGCGGTGGTAAGCCCACAGCGGCCCTCATGTACATGTTGGATTATGTGCTTGTCTGTTTTTGACATATTACCATTTCACTGTTATCTAAACTTTTCTTGGTTAAATCAACAATTTTGCTAAGCCCTGCTAGGTGGCTGCATATCTCAGGTTATTGCAAAAATAAACTGATTTGACTGTCAGTACACACATGCCACATTCAAACAAGGTTGATAAGTGTCTTGCTCAAGGAGATAATGACAGCATGCACTAATCTGTGCTGTGATTGAACTTCCAACTTTTGGGTTTGTTTGTGGGTGAACACTCTTTATTATATAACTGAAGAGTTCACACTAACTTTTCTTTTCTCATTTTTTCTCCAGAGAGTTAATATTGTAAAAATAACTGAGCATATAAACCAAAGGAACAGGAAACAGCATAAATAACAACTGCCTGTAGATGCTGTTGCTATTTTCCTGAAACACATCAGTTTATGTGGTGTCATTTTGTCTATAAAGCCATCACCAGGACTATCCACACTTTATAAGAACAGTTTACTGTATCTGCACAAATGTTTCTTCATTTGCACTGGTGGGATGGAACCAAGTAAAAGTACTAAAGTACTGTACTTAAGTATAAATTATAGTTATCTGTACTTAATACAGTGGATACTTTTTATTTTTACTTCAGTACATTTGAGAGCAGTATCTCAACTTTCCACTACATTTTTGAACAGGACTGAAAAGTTAGTTTTTTTTTATATTATTTGCAATCTGCATTTATTTTTGACACATTCATAATTTGAGCAAACTAAAATATATTAATAAAAACATCCAGAAAAAACAATGGATTTCATTGTTTCTATTGTACAAAATTCAACACCAACCTTTATCAAAATCATTACATTTAAAGCTTTATTGGCTCTCCAAATCTGTCAGAAATCATTTTTACTCTTTAAGTACATTTTTAAATGGGTACTTTAATACTTTATTTAAGTAGATTATTTACTGTGATACTTTTACTTGAGTGTTGTTTTTTTTTTTTTTTTTTTTTTTTTTTTTGCTTCAGTATCTGTACTTTTACTTATGTAAAATTTAGTACTTCTTTCACCATTGTTTGGCTATCATTAAAATGACCATCATCGTGATATGATGAATATGACTGAATCAGACTTGAAATGAACTTATGGTAACCTACATTAACATTCAGAAATATTAGAGCAATGTCATTTTGCAGCGGTGCCTTAAAATATGCAGAACTATGTGTGAAATGTCCTGGAAACATGAACAACACATCTGTTATTGAGAAATGATGAAGTTATTCTTTTGTGCTTTTCCTTCTGCTGTTGTCCCCATTCATTTCATTTTTTTCATTTATGTATTTATTTCGAGTAGATTAATGAATGTATGTATCTAGTACACTTAATGCACATTTCACATATTTTTTCTTATTTAAGAGGTGGGAAGATGAAAACTTTTACATTTACATAAAGATACATGTTTGGCCAATCATGGAATTATTTTATAAAACCTACAATCATACCCACAGCTGTGCTGTGCAGTGCACTTTCTGGATGGACCCCTCAGACGAGCCCTGGGAAATGCATGTTTCAATCCAAAGTCAAATACTTTCTTGCTGGTGTATTCTGGGATATACTGAGTTTGAATGATTTTGATTTCTCTTGGGCTGGTGTGGGTTGAAGAGCACATAGTACTGCTGGCTTTTTTCCCTATTAAACTGGGAATCTGTGGAATGATATTTCCAACTATAATTTATAACTGTCCAGTTTGACACAATCAGTTCCTAAATACTGTCAAAGTCATTACATAGTGTCCACACAAAAACTGTAAGACTGTTGATGAGAAGTCAGTTAAATTAAAGAATTAAAGAATTTCTGTTGCAGAAAGTACTTTACTCACTGTCTTCAGTGTTCTCCATATATTGTAAATAGCAGCAAAACATTGCCAACATATCAAAAATATAACCCCAGGGCAAATTCAGAGAGGGACATTAAAAAGGGAAGCCGACATAATACTCTCTCCCTAAGACACTTCTCTTCCCTCTCTTTCTCTGTCTTTCTCTTTCTCTCTGTCTCCCTCTCTCTGTCCTCCCTTTGGAGACCACTTGCAAAAATTTGGAGGTGGTAGAGAACTTGTCCGGATGACTCGGGCACATGATATGAATATAGACCTTTATTCTAGTAGATTTATGAGAACACCACCTTCTGTCTGCTGGGAGCACCTGAAATGTCAACATTTCACAAAGTCCCATCAGACTGATTTATTCAGGCGGATGCCCAAAAGCTAAACAAAAACAATGCACATATTCTTAACTCAAGTGTACTGTTTTCTTGTAAGCATTATGAAGATAGTATCATAAGCTTTACTCTGCAATGATAATGAAATGTAACCTGGTAGACTTCTCAAACTGTTAGGAAAGGTGATGAGCAAATGGTCAATAAATGACATAAGGCTAACACCAAAACGAAACTTAGACTAAACCCAGAACTAAACCAGGCCTAGAAAACTCAACTCATATATTTAAACACCAAATCAGGCAGAGTTTTGCTCTCTGTTCTATAGATTTGATCCTCCTTTTAATACATGGGAGATACCCCTCAGGAGCATTGAGCGACCACCGACCGAGCAGCTCCATGGGGCCCCTTCGTCAGAACGTGAGCCACGATCTTGGTCAGGGGTTCCTGTTTAGCCTTGAGAACATACAAACGCTATATGAATGTTATATTATTACATAATGTGACAGTATGGCCTGCACGCTGAGTGATTGTCCCCACTGTTAATGGTTCATTCGTGACTCTCACTGCATAGCTTTCATCCTAACACAGTTTCATTTAGTGTCATGGCCTTTTACCTGGCAACGCAGATACAAATATATCGACACAAATACAACATTATCCCTAAATTATGAAGATTTTCAAATGTGACAACACATCTGTTTGAGATTGTTCAAAAACTTTTGAATACAATGACTGTCAGATTTGTTAGGCTATTTCATCAGCATATTTATTATTTCAACAAAGTAGGAATCTTTGTTATCTTTTTTAGTGCAACAATGGGACAATGTGCCAAATTACCAAATGGATTCTGCTTTTGTTTCTTTTCAGTTACAGTGAGGAGGGCTCTGTCTAATAAACGCTATTTTGTCCTGTATTTATCTAAGTGGCTGAATATGCTGGCTATTTATCAAAAAATGTTGCACCAAGAAAAAAGAGCAGATAAGGATGCTGAGGCAAAATTCATACAGTAGGTATTATGTTAAAATAATTGTAACCTGAATATGTGGGATTGTGTCAAATCTGAAAATAAAAATCCTAGCATTTCAAAATGTCAGATTTCTTTTCTGTTTGTGAGATGCGGTTAAAAATGGTGTTACCGGAACAAGTGGTCTAAGCTGCAGCACATTTGCCATATGGCAGCAAAGCCAGAATGATATCTCTTTGTATTTGTACACAAAGAAATATCAGTCTGGCCCCCACGCCCTCCACCGTGTCTCGAGCCAGAACCAGACATGTTTGTGCAATCAGATTATTTATTTATATATTTTTTATTTTATTTTTTTTTGTGAAATGAAGGAGCTTATTGGTCACCATCATTTACACATAAAACCACATTAGTGCTTTGTCCATTGATTCTGCAGAAATGTGTTTCAGTCTTCTGGGATATTTTTCTCACATCCAGGACCAGGGCTCACACCTTTCTAAAGTAATGCAGAAGTGTGTATTCTGGATCCCAACCATCACATCTGTGCCAGCCACACCACTGTCGAGTCAATTCCTGCCTCTGACAGTTTACTGAATGTCCTCCCCACTCTTCACCTCCTTTCAACCCAAGTATAAAAAAAAAAGCGTGAAAATGTGTAGCACCAAGGAGAAACTAACGACAGCATGTCAGCATTTTGTGCACAGGTTTTCATCTTTTCTATATTAGGTTACATTAAAAGTCCCCCAATCCTACTATCTCACAACTATCCTTTAGTAAGAATATCTAATTTGACTGAACAATTATTGACAGAATGCAGCTACTCTATTTCAAAAATTCTAAGTAACTGTTTTTAATAAAAGCTTTAGCCTGTGGGACAAAAAGATGCTATCCAAAATCCTGGATAGATAAGCCACAAACTGTTGAACGTGGGGAATTTAAAGACGACTGACGCGTGTTTTGTTGTAGAAATGTGCACATTTCCCGTTTTCCCAGGGCGCTTACCTTTGGTGCCATTGTGCGTCAAGTGCACAAGAAGAACGAGGACGCGCAGGTCCATGAGAAGGGTCAGAACTTTCCCCGCGCTCATGCTGCTGCTGCTGCCATTAATGTGCCATAAATGCACCGCACCCAAAGTCACAGAAAAAACATTAAGTCCGGAAACATCCTTAAGATCCCCTTTGAAAGTGAAACAGTTCACTCAGTAACAGCGGGTCATCTACAAACGCCCTGACCGCGTCACGCAGCTCCAGGACAGCTCCGCTGAAGAGAAAGAGCCGAGTGAAAGAGCCGAGTGAAAGAGCCGAGGCTGCTCCGTCTCTCTCCTCGATATCAAGCTGTCACGTGCGCTTCCTCTGTGTGGTAGCGTCTCTGCCTCTCTCTCTGTCTCTGTCTCTGTCTCTTTCTCTGTTTCTCTCTGTCTCTTTCTCTGCCTCTCTGTGTCTCTCTTTCTCTGTCTCTCTCTCTCTGTCTTCTCTG
>JAIEZT010001243.1:33961715-34009215 GCA_019594935.1 Periophthalmus modestus
GTTGTGCTGAGATTTAAAGAGACTGAATAATAATGCTATTATGATCCTGAGAGACGCCTTTTAAGAGGATGTTTTTGAGACCGTGTTTATGAGGCGTAGTAATGTTTATCTGGAACAATGCTAGTGAAAAGATTTTACACATTTTACAACACATTTAAAACAATACAGCATAGTGCATATTGTAATGATATGTACAATTTGATTGGACATTCAGTTACGCTAGGAGCCAGATAAATGGCGCCTGCATAGACTGAAAGAAACCTCTTTGGAACATGTGTAGTTTTTGAGTAAATGCTTTATCGTGTGTACACCTGTAATATGAGTGCAGTTAACAGATAAAGCTCATTCTCTTCAAGTACTGCTGTGTTTATTGAAGAACCCACAACACAAATAAAACACATAACATGAAAACTAGGACCCCAACTCAAAGTGTTTTACACAGAATTAAAATCACAACAATTTACAGAATGTAAAAGTTTACATAGTTATCAAAAATATGAATTTACATCATTTACAGAGAACTAACAAAAGAGCAGTTAAAACATTCAAGTCAATGAATATATACATTCATGAACAGCTTTGCCATGAATTAAAACTTTCAGGTTAAATTCCTGTGTCATAGATTAGAGCTATATAGCAAACAAAAGATAGTATGTCTTCTTTAGTCTTATTGGTGACGAGTGAGGTATATCCCCATGTTAACCATAATATCACATTTTCAGTGATTCATAACTATACCTATACTGTGATGTTGTTATTGGTGAAGTAACCCTGGCCTCCAACTTGTCATTGTTTAGCACTTCGAAGGAGCGCTTCATTACTGTCACCTTTGTCACCTTATCCAACCTCCAAAGAAAACCAAAACTTATCCAATCTCCAAAGAAAACCAAAACTTATCCAATCTCCAAAGAAAGCCAAAACCCAGAGTCTATAAACTTGTGATGGGGAACCCTTCATGCTCGGCCACTTTTAAAGTCTGAAATGAAATCACAAAACTGTATAACGGGTCGAGCTCTGAGAGAATGAAACTTACTCGAGCAATTTTATCAACTGTTTTTATTGCTCCACATGGTGTAATAAATTACAAGAGACAACAGTTGAGCACTGTGTCTTTGAAGATGACGCATAAAAAGTAGTAAAAACTGTGAAGCATAAACAAGTGTTTGACCAGGGCTGATGTAGTGTGTGCAGTGCTTGTAGGTTCTTCCTAGTCTGCAGTGGTGACTCAGTATCTACCTATATCAAATGTGATTCAATAAAAAAACAGTGATGACTTAGCGACTGGTTGTAATAATGAAAAATGGTTTGTTTCTGTTTTGTCTTGGCTTGGAGTAGGGGTAAAAAATATATATGTGATGTTTCCAATTACTACAGCAGAACCACCTCATCATCAACGCAGGGAAGACCAAGGAGATGGTGGTGGACTTCCACAGACGTCACTCTACTGCCCCCTCAGTGAACATCCAGGGAAGGGACATTGAGAGAGTGACTCATACAAGTACCTGGGTGTTCATCTGAACAACAAACTGGACTGGACTCACAACACAGACGCACTGTACAGGAAGGGCCAGAGCAGGCTCTATCTCCTGAGGAGACTCAGGTCTTTTGGAGTGAGAGGGCCACTCCTGAAGACCTTCTATGACTCTGTGGTGGCATCAGCCATCCTGTACGGTGTGGTCTGCTGGAACAGCAGCATCACAGAGAGGGAGAGGAAGAAGCTGAACAAGGTCATCAAGAAGTCCAGCTCCGTCCTGGGCTGTCCTCTGGACTCAGTGCAGGAGGTGGGGGACAGGAGGGTCCTGGCTAAGGTCATTTCTATGCCTTTATTAGTCCCACAGTGGGGAAATTCCAATATTGCACGGCACAGTTAAACAACAGAAGGAAAATTGTACATGCAATAAAACAAGATAAAAGATAAATAGCTTGAATGAAGTGCAGAAAGAAGTGGGACAACTACTTTTGAACAAACCTAATAAAATCACAGTAATCTTTTGACTTGCGTAAACATACTGATCAGTTTGTTGCTTAATGAGTGCCCATTCTACCAAAAATACTGGCTTCTTCATAAACCCAAGCTAAGTGCTAAGAAAACCTTATTGTTTTATCCTATGGGTCTGGTGATTGAATGGTTGCCCAGTTATTTGGTAGTTCTGCACTTTGGCAAGACACTTCACTAGACTAGACAAGTATCTTAAAGGGGATATTACGCTGTTTTCTGATCTATGTTCTAATGTTGTTTCCTCATCACAAACATCCCTGGAGTTGTGTTTTGTTTCATTCGCACATGTTTAACACACAAATCCTGAATATTTAAGCTGATTTCTTGTCTCAAATAGAAAACACTCTGTTCCAGCTTGTGATGTCATGTGGTAATACAGGAAGGGCTCCATTGTGTTTTTAAATTGCATGCGCCTTCAGTAGAATCATTTGGATAATTACAGCCCTGGAATTTCCAATCCCCACAAAACAAAAAGTAAAAGGAGCTGTTAACTAGAATACTACCACTTTGTGACATCACAACCATACCAAGTACCATCTAACTAAGTGTAAAAGCCATGCCCATAAAGCCTGAGTGATGAAAGATTAGCACTGTTGCCTTTATGATTCAACACAAAATATGAAATGTTTTAATGGGAAAAAATGGTGCATATAAACAGGAAGCTGTAGGTTTATGTTTTTACATGACCAGTGTGCTGCTGATCAACCCTACAAGGGAGAGATGGCTCTGCTGTTCAACACTTGCAGCTAAAACAGAGAAAAACAACATCATTTCTCAAACTGCCCAATGGCGATTAGCCAAGCTCAGCCTGTCCACCTCATGTTAGCAGAGCTTCAGTGGGAGGATATTTGTGTCTGTTGGTGGTTTGGATAATAGAGTTGCCCTTAAACTTATCTGTTCATCTAGTTATAAAAGATGTACCTGAATAAACAGAAAATCAGAAGACAAAAGTCTCAATTAGCAGCTGACAGCTACATCAAATCATATTCACTGGCCTTGAAAATGGAGCTCTTTCATGTACATTTTGAGAGCACTACTCAGAACCAATGAAACCAAATTCTTTTTATTTTTTTATTTTTAAATAATTTAATTCTTTCAGTGTTCTGCTTGTCTCCATTGAGATGTTTTTGAATGTTTCATTCTATGGCGTTTAACATATCTATCACCATGGGGACAAGCATGTAGGTCCAAGTAATTTACAGGTCAGATCTGTGGAGAGGTGACCCTGCTCACAGTAAGAATGAATGTGTGTGTGTGAGTATGTGTGTGTGTGTGTGTGTGTGTGTGTGTGTGTGTGTGTGTGTGTGTGTGTGTGTGTGTGTGTGTGTGTGTGTGTGTGTGTGTGTGTGTTTTGGAAGATTCAAGGTAAGCAATAATGTTTATACAGTGCACCTTTAAACCAGAATCAGGGTTTTTGAAAAAAAAAAAAAGGGCACTTGAATGGGACCTTTTTTTTTGACTCAAGCAGCAAATGAAGGTGAACTAAGCCACAGTCTTACAGTGATGAGAGGAATATAAGTCACCCTGTATGAAACCTGCATTCACTCAGTCCTCAGCTCCACAATGACACAATGAATTCAAATCAGATTCAAAATGTCAAAGAGTGAGCGTTACCTTGGTTATATAGTTATTAATGGACATTTGTGAGCATCAAAATAATATTTAAAGTTTGCATTACTTTTTGTTTTACTGCAACTACCGGTAACCTAAGTGAATAAATGAATGTGAAGCATTTCAGCCATGCACTTTCTTGTTGCCTCTCCATAGATGTGACCTGTGACTTTGCCTGGTGCGCCAGTACTCAGTGAACCTGTAAAGGCTGTCATTGTTGATGTATCAGATGGTGTGAAATGACTGATGGGACTTGGGCACTGCTCCTCTTATCAACACACTGCCAACCTCATTCACAAGGCTCACCATCTGTGCATCCCATTCACAACCAGGACACACCAGCTTCAACTGAATTTTACACTGCATTTAAAGCTGTCATCTGTTTCATGATAAACAACAACTTTCACACATATATGTATATTCATGAAGCGTCTGTTAGCAGCTGCACTGAAGCCTGTTTAGCTTCCTGTCAGTACATTCATACTCTGCATTAAAAAGTGTTGCTGAATTACATCTTGGAAAAGTCCTGGCTCATAATTACGCCGCACGTGTTTGCTTCAGTGAGGCTGGACAGAGCCAATAGTTTTATATGGTGAAATTTTCTTTTATGCAAAGTCAAGTAATTACTCAGATGTCATTAAAAGTCAAAGTCAGTGCCAAGTTTTAGCACCACAGATATACTCAAAATCTTTATTATAATGAAGCATATGAATGTGTGAGGTTCTGGAGATAAAGTTACAGTATGACTTGTTTGCTATGACTTTTATACATATATGATAAATTGCTGTCTCCAGCTAAATAATGTTATATTTTTTTGCAATCAACATACATTTGAAGGAAAAAAAATGAACTTTAGTGTTTTGGTGTAAGTTATAATTATACACTAAACTTTAGTGATGTAAATTGTGGCACTTTAGTGACTAAAGTGCCACAATTTACATCACATGTACATTTACAGGGTTGATAATTAATACATATTAATCCATGAACAGGATGACCTGACCTGACTTTACCTCCAGTCTGTTCCCCTCTTTGAATCATTAACACCAGTAGAGACACAGAGCAGCACCTGTAAACTCATTCATTTGTAAGTTCTGAAGAGGAAACGTGATGCTTTGAATAGGTATTTAACTCTGCATGTGACGTTTTGGATAATATCCTTCTGATCTTGATTGCGTTGAATCTGAACTTCTGGCAGACAGCAGTCACATTTTCTCTTAAAGACCTTTCACTTACATGGAGGTCTTATATGTTCTCCGCTCCATAGACCCAAAGAAGTCCACGGGGGCTGATGACCTTGATCCAAAACTTCTATTACTAGCTGCCCCATATGTAATTCAACCTCTATTTTTAATCTATCAGTCCAGATGGTAGTTATACCAGGATTATGGAAAACGACTCATGTTTTGCCTTTACATAAACCTGGGACAACTTAAAATGTAAATAACTTCCGGTCAATATCTAAAGTACCTTGTCTGGAAAAAGTTTTAGAAAAGTGAATTGCAATTCAAGTTACAATTTCCTTAAATAATGGCTCCATTTTGAAGTCTTACCAATCAGGTTTCAGAAAAGGGCAAAGTACTGTCACTGGAACCACAAACGGTTTAAATGACATTTTCACAGCCCTGATTATTCATTTAGCTAAAGCTTTTGAGTCAGCGGATCATAAAATCCTCTTGAAGTGCTTGTATTCAATTGGTTGCAATTTAAGAGAAAGCCTCATAAATGTATATGCAGATGATGCGGTTTTGTATTCATCAGCAGCTCCCTCTGCTGATCAGGTGATTTTAAAACTGATGCAAGATTTTTATGAAATCCAAAAATCTTCTATCATGATTGAATACAAATAAAACGAAGTATATGATTTTTATTTATTTATTTTTATGTACAAGTGATGCTCAAGCTACGAAACAGTATACACTATATGGTACATCAATGAAGAGTCACCACCTTTGGCTTGACGAAAATTATCCTTTAAAATACATATCGCGGATTTATGTAACAATTTTAAATCAAAATGATTGTTTTATTACCGATACAAATATTATCCCATTGAATTACAGAAAAGAAATGGTTCAAGCAACTTTTCTTTCTGTGCTGGATTATGGAGACATGCAGACTTCAGCCTTCATCTCCTTCATGTTCAGGTGAGTTTAAGCCCATCACTGTACACTGAAAAAGTAGGTTGGCCATCGCTGCCTTTTAGAAGAAAGCAACACTGTTTAAAATGAAATTATAGGGCACTACTTGATCAACTATCTGATATGGAAACTTTTTATTACAAGAAATGAAATGGGGGGAAAAGTTTGAAATATATTCTAAAAATTGAATATATTTCAAGGACAAAACTGGATACACTGGTGCAACAAAAGCAATTTAATAATCTGGTGAAAAACATTTGTAATCTCACCTGCTCCTCTTATTAATTTTTTAAAGTGACTTATATACTTATTTGTTTTGTTTGTTTTTTTGCTTGTATTTTTCTGTATAAAAAGGTGAGTTTGAGTGCTCTCATTGGACTCTCCCTGTACAAAATCTGAGCAGCAGTGTTCTGCAGCTGTCTTAAGGCTCGTTTGCAGAAGGCAGTGAGCAGGCCCTTACCTAACCTACTGGAGACAAACGCATGGATAAGTCTGGTTTCAAACACTAAACCTTTGAGTTTTGTAATTTTTTTTCAGACAGAAAACTGCAGATTTGATGTGGCTGTTAAAGTTCAGAATATACTGACAGTCAATGATACTGACACAAATTCATATAGCCACAAGACACTCACCATCTCTAAGCAGAGTTTTTGTTTAAATCAAGATCCCTTCTCCATATAGCCACAATATCATGTCTCAGTCTTTCATAAACCAGTGTCAGTGTGAAAGTATTTATGTGAAAATGTGTGGCGTAGACTTTTTCAGAGGTAAGTCTGAGAGCATAAAGGGGAAACCATTAAAACAAAAGTGCCCCAAAATCCACTCATCATTGTGGATAGTAGTTTCAGTATTTGCCCCATCTGTAGGTTGACGATTCAGTCCCTGTTTGGTATGCCCTTTAGCAATACACGTCACCGTTATTGAATAACATATTCATGAGAGCTCTGAGTGTCTAATGAAGTCTTACATTCATCTGTAATTATTATTTTTTATCAGACGTAGACGATTATTGTAACGTGCAACAATTTGTATTTATGTTTTTTTAATGAAGAAAATGTTTTATGAATAATGAATACTTTTGTGATGTGTAATGTGATTAAAATTTCAGCACATCTGGGTCCGAGGTCAGAAATGTGTTCTAAGTAAGAATTGTGTACTTTAACATAAACGTCTGAACATGGCCTCTCTGTCTTCTCTGTGCAGTTGAGATTAACTTTATGTTAATCTGTTCATGAAGCAGAGACAACGTGCCAGACAGCTAGCAACACCGCCAAGAGACTGCAGCAGGACCAACACAAAGACAGCACTACTTGTCCTCAAGGTTTAAAGTCCTGGAACAATTCATGAGTGCTGTCATTTTGATGGACAGCTCTACTATTGCCTTGGATAAAAGCCTTCCCTTTAGTTTCTCAATTATAACATTTTATTATGGCTGCAGGCTTAGAAGACCTGCCAATTGCTGGTATCCATGCTGTTATTGCTGTTATTGCTTTGCCTGAATGGTCCTGTAACAAACGGCCCATTTGTTACAAAAGGAAGCCACTCAGCACCCTTCACTATATTTTGGTTATTTTAAAGGGTTTATGGGTTTTTAAGTATATTTGGTGTTGCTTATGCGGTATTATGTATATATTTGTATAAAGTTAATTTAGCTTATGGGTTACTTGGAGGTTTTAGAGTGGCTTTAAAAAGCTAATTAGCACTTTTAATTAGCACTAGCTTAATCCAGTTAGTGGGACAGGATAAAAGGCACCTGAGACCATGACAGTGTGTTCTGCTGTTGAGGAGATGCTGCTCCTCACACCTCCATTGTACAATGCACTTGCACTTTTGAAAAAAAAAAAAAGGATAAAAAAAAAAATAAAAAAAAAAGTGGATCACGCCAGTGCTGCTGTCTCACAGCCTAAGTTACAGTTCCACACTACGGCTTTAAAGTTATCTAATTCCATGGTGACAAGAAGGTGACGCCTCAAGGTCAAGTTACAGGACAGATCTGTGGATAGGTGACTGCATCTAAGAGTGAGAATGTCATTCCGGATATGTTTTAGCACTAAAAACACCTGCAGTTATAGCAGGGGTGACAGTGTCTGTCCACTAATCCAAAGTTCGGTGGTTCGAATCCCACTTTCAACATTAACATCATCAGTAGAGCGGTCAGATCCACTGACCCACAGGTTGGCAGTGTGATTCCACCTCCCACAGTTAAATGCTGTGTCCTTGGGCAAGACGCTTAACCCCCCTCGCCCTCAGTGTCTGCGTACATTGATGTATACATGTGTGTGTGAATGGGTGAGTGGTTTTTTGTGCCTTCAGTTTGAAAAGCGCTGTATAAAAATGTAACCAGGGCAAAGCATCAACATCTTATTGTGGCTGATACAAATAATACATTATCTTCAAACTCATTGTAATGTAATTTACACCCTTAATATTACACTTTCAACACCATTACTTTGGATGTTGCACATTTTACAGCTTAGCTGAAAGACAAACAGTTGTTCTTCATTCAGACACAGCATTTGGCTTGAATTTAAAAGTATAACTCTTCAGCCTTGTAGAGAAGCTCCCTTAAATCACTATTATTATCATTTGCAAAAGCGGCTGTGTTTTATGGGCTCCTGTTCTATCGATTCATCTTTGACCAGAAGAAACAGTCACTTTTAGGACCAAACTTGGAGCTGTGTGACCATTAGAGCAAAAAAGGTTAAGGACTTGAATTCAGAATATGAATATTGATGTCAGCATTTTTATTTGACTTTTTCCCCCCAGATATTGAAATGATTTGGTACATTTGTGGTGTTATTTGGTACATTAGTGGTGTTTATGTAGACGTTCCTTTTTTGTATTAGCCATCCTCAGATCATAAAGCTTGTTAAATGTAATTTACATTTGAAGCCAAAAGAGTAAGATGTTTTTAGCCTCACAGTTCACATCAGGTTGTGTTTAATAACAGAGACACGTTCGCTTGGGGTGGTTTTAGAGAAAATTAAAAAGTAAATCTTTTTGTTGTAGAATAAACTGTAGTAGCTCGAGAGTTGAGGAGAAGAGGATACAGCACAAAAATGTGATTTCTGTAACACCTTTCTCATCTCTTTTTGAGCCCCATTGTGTAAGGAGTAACTGTAACTTCATTAGAGATTCTTGACTGGTAGAGCCAAAAATGTGTCAAACACGAAGATAATTTTGGCTCTAGTTTAATTGTACAGTATGATAAAAAAAAAAAAAAAAAAAAAAACCCAAACTATCCTTCATTTCTGGAATAATGCTCTGAAGATTGTGCAGGAGTAGTATGAGCTTGGTCCAGCACTTTTTGCAAAACTGCATGTGAGAATCAGCTAAATGTCACAATTCAAGTGGAAAGCAAAGAAAAATGTCATGATTTCTGTCTCCCTAGACATGTCCTCTAGAAATCCTTGTTGGAATAATTTTAAAATATTTATATAAAACTGTTGAAAATGCCTTAAAATGTAGAGATAGTTTTATAAATGCATGTGGCTCATCTTTTAGCCGGCAACTTCATATCCAGTACTCTTTTCCTGCCAATTAAAAACCCATGTGAAACAACCTTCTGGCTCAGCTTGTCTTCCTTTGGAGTAAACTACATAATCACTATAATACTATTACCCTGTGCTGCACTGAGACTTTAAGCTTTTACTAATTCTGTTTTAGGGTTAGCTGTGATAATGATGACTCTATTTTCACTTAAGCTCACTTCAAATACTGAGAATGAGTCCATGATTTACATGCAAATAGCACGTCCCTTCTTTTCACTGCAAGATAGAAATGGGCTCAGATTATCTGAAGTTCACATGTATAAATATGAAATAAAGTTATGAATATCTTTGGGCTAAACTTGATCTAGTTTGTGATATAGCTTTAAAGATGATGTGAAACAAGTCTTATGTGAGTGCAATCACAAATGGAGTTTGATCAGCAAAAGTAAAAAAACAATTGCATTTTTTAAATTTGTACCAAAATGACTGGGCAACGCTACCTAATCCTACATGAATCACTGATTTAGAAAATAAAATTGAAGAACAGAGTAAGCAGGAAAAAACAGGGATTCATTAAAGGCTGATCAAGCATTCCAAAAACAACTTCAAGAGGGTAAATGAGAAGAGGAATCAACTGTAACATGGTTAAAAGCTCTGAAAAGTCCATTTTGCATAATAGGTCTGCTTTAAAATTCTCTGGGAAAGTTGACCCTGCTCAGAGGGAAAATGCATGGTTTACATCCTACTTTCTTAACAATAATAAACACCTGCAATTCAACAAATCTGAGAAACCTTAATGTCATAGTATAAAATAACAGACCAAACAATACCATCTCTACGCAAATAAGAAATTGGCAAACACTCCACATGCTGAGCACTACCGCTCACCTGCTGACAAAAACTAAGGGACGAGACACATCACACCTGTGCTGTGCAGCTGCGCTGGCTCCTATTTTGTATCAGGGACAATTCAAAATGTTCTTGATTATGTTTAAATGTGTGCACTCTATGGATCCTCCGTCTGACTCTATGGATCCTCCGTCTGACTCTATGGATCCTCCGTCTGACTCTATGGATCCTCCGTCTGACTCTATGGGTCCTCTGTCTGCACTCTGTGGGTCCTCTGTCTGCACTCTGTGGGTCCTCTGTCTGCACTCTATGGGTCCTCTATCTGCACTCTGTGGGTCCTCTGTCTGCACTCTATGGGTCCTCTGTCTGCACTCTGTGGGTCCTCTGTCTGCACTCTATGGGTCCTCTGTCTGCACTCTATGGGTCCTCTGTCTGCACTCTGTGGGTCCTCTGTCTGCACTCTATGGGTCCTCTGTCTGCACTCTATGTTGGGGTCCACTGTTTGGGCCTAAAATGTCAATCATTGCTTCGGGTCGGGTCGGGCTTTTCTCTTGCTGACTTTAAAAAATAAATAAATATATGTTTATAAAAATGTATACTAAAACGACGTGTGGATACTAAACTAAGGAATACTTGCTTTAAAATAAATCATTTGGATAAAACAGAGAAGGCGCTGTAATGTAATTGCTATTTAATTACTAAACAGGAGCCGTAGAGCCAGAGCTCTGCGCATGTGAACGCCGCCCTCTTAATAATCTTCCCTCCGCAAGTCCACATCTATTTTGACCTGGTATCCCCAATATGGAGGAGCAAGAAGTTAAGGATAAACTAAAGACAGGAGAACTGAAAAGACAAACACGCACCGGTATGAGTGAGGTGTGGAAAAGCTTCACATTAATTGTAGAAAATGCTACAGAAACTTGCGTTGGCTTCGCTGAATATGTCAATGCGGCGCTTCGCTTTCATACGAGAGCAAAAAGACTGGCACCTCGTCGCTGAGCAGCATTTAAACAGCTGCACTGGCAAAATTGATGATCGTCAAACATCTATATTATCATTTGTTTCAAAAAACGCCCCTCGTCGCGCTAAGCAGGTCATCACAGACAAGTGCGTGGACTTGTTATCATAAATCACCCCCCCCCTCCCCCTCCTCCTCACAAATAAAATATGAAATTTCGGGTTTGCTTCGGGCTCGGGCCTGAAATCAAGTTAATTGGTCGGGCTCGGGCCGGGTCGGGCTTTAATACCCGCGGGCCGGGTCGGGCTGGATTTTTTAGGCCCGATCTTACCTCTATCTGTGGGTCCTCTGTCTGCACTCTATGGGTCCTCTGTATGCACTCTATGGGTCCTCTTTATTTGAGGGAGTTACTGCAGCCCTATACTCCACCCAGAGCCCTGAGGTCAGCTGACCAGCTCCTGCTGCTGTGCCCAAAGTCAGGCTCAAGATCAGAGGTGACAGACTTTTCTATGGCAGGACCTAGATTATAACAACGCCCTCTGCCTGTCAGATCCTCTCAGTCTTTAACGCAGTTTAAGACTAGACTCACCTCTTCTCCCTGGCATTTAATATTTTATTATTAGTTTCCTATGTATCATCTTATCTGTATATTTGTTTTTTTTCTTTGATGTGAAGCACTTTGGTCAGCTTAAGTCAGGGGTGTCCAAACTTTTTTCACAAAGGGCCACATACCGAAACATATTTGAAGCGGAGGGCCACAGACCAGTGTCGATAGAGAGAGTCAAACGGGTCATTTAACCCCTTACCATTCCGGGTATTTTTGGTGAAATTGCCTACGTTCTGACCTCTCCAAATTAAAAATGATTACTGTTATTGAACCATAAGTATTATTTACACAAGTTTGGGGTCTTTGTAAAGGTAACATCCTCTAGTTTTACCCTCAGGTGTCAGAATCACTGTAAGTTTGTCTGGTAAGTATTTATACACTTTGGAACACACATAAAAAATTATTTTTCTCATCCTCGCCTAAATTTTTTTGTAAAAATTAAGGGGAAGAAAGCTGCATTAGGAGCTGGGGACAAAAATACACCATATTTCAATTGAAAATGTTGTTGACCTCTCACATTTTAGATTTGAGGTCAATCTATAAAAAAATGAGATTTTTACACTTATTTTATTATGACTAAATCCAGGCGCTTTATGGAGGGACTTTTGATGTATCCAAGTTTATCCAAACCTCTCCAAATGGAGACATTTGGAGAACGTTTGGAAAAACTGCAATAAATTTTGAATGCTTCAACCCACAGACATCAATGAGGGCTCTACTGAAAGCTCACACTTAGAGGAATCTGTATCTGCACACTGAGCTGCTCTATTACTTATGTAAATTTATATAGCATATCAAAACACAATATAAAATACATATTTGTTTATGAAATATAGTCAAAACAAGGGGTATGGGTCAAAATAAATATATATTACAAACTCCACACACTGCAAACAATGAACAAACACACACTGTGAACAGCAGTGAAAAGCTCACTGTACATGATTATGGCTTGTCCAAAAAAATGGTGAAAAAATGTCTTTGCCAAAATGCCATTTCTTTGTTTTGTGCAAAACCTGGTAACAGCCGATGAGCAAATCTGATAACGTCACCCACGTGCCTAAAGAAAAACACACAACACATTAGTAACAAGAAAGTACAAATTGAGAGAGGGGTGAAGTAATATTATATCATATACATATTATAATTTTACTTACAATACTGTAAACTGCAGAATAAAACACCTTTCAATCAATAGACAAATGAAGTCTAATTCATACAGATAAAAACAAATGTGCCTGAGCCCATTGTTCCAATGCCACTATGTGCACAGAAGTGATGCTAATGATTACACACGATATATATTTTATCTACAATTATGTAAATAGCAGAATAAACCAGGCTTACCGATCCAGAACAGCATCCAGTCCATCAAAAGAATATGCTCCTCCACTTCTGAGTCCACCGTGGAATCTGCCACGAACCGCTCCGGGTCCGAGATGCCTCTGGTATAACTTGTACAAACATCCACAGTGTCCTCGGTCGTGTACTGCCTTTGTTTTATCCGTTTCGTCGTGTTTAGAAGCAAAACTGTGGCCAAAATCACAGTGCGTCATTTTACGCACACTTTACGCACGAAAAGCCGTGATTCATTTACTTTCGTTACGCACTGGGCCTGCTCCGTGTGTTTACAGAAAACCATGGCATGTCATACATCCTCGTGTTCAGCTGCTCATTGGCTGTAAGGAGAAAACGTCACTGAATGTGTGAGATGTGACTGGTTGATTCTACACGGGGGGGAGAGTGGGGCGTACACTTTCAGTCACCTGTAGCACTGATTCGCTGTCTGGGGCTCCAGTGACCCACAACCTCCACCTTATTGGCCAAACTTGGTGTCAATCAGAAGCTAGCAAGTTTGTCTATCACTGAGAAACAAAGTTGGCGCTGTCTGAAGTTTGTTATGCCTGAAATTGACGAAAGAAATGCAAAAAAATGACGGAGAAGATTTCACTTTCCTGCAGCAGATTGGACATGGAGGATCTAACTTATTTTGCGGACATAATTTCTTGACTGGATTATATTCTCTGGACCTCTACGGAAAGAATGAGACCGATATTGTGGAAATATGTTGATGTTTGACAGAACCAGAGCCTCAAAAAGGTAAGTGAAGTCCAAATAGGCATTTTTGGCTTTTCTGTAAAAACGGCTTTCCTGACAGCACTGTGGTGACTTTAGGTGAAAATGGTTTACATATTCGGAAAGATGAGATCCGTAGCTTTCATTTGATGTGTATATTGTTTGTGTGGGTGACGCAGAAGTGAATGTACATTGCTGTAAAGTTGTAAATAAAAGGCGACGGCCCGCGGGCGGGCCGTCGGAACGGTAAGTGGTTAACACAGGTTTGACAGAGACATTGTACCTTTAATAAGACTCGGAAGATTATTTTTAGGTCTGTGTCACAATGCAATGTGATGTTATTCAGGTTATAGAGGAAGAATCTCTTCAGTTTGTAGTAAAATACTTCCTGATTAACTGGGCCAGCTTAGGAGGGGGCATGAGGGCCAACAAAAATCAGTCTGAGGGCCGCATTTGGCCCCCGGGCCGTAAGTTTGGATAGCCCTGGCTTAAGTTGTTTTAAATATGCTATATAAATAAACTTGAATTAAACAGAGTTGAAGAGATAAAAGATACATACAATAATATTCTGATCAGCCAAAACATTATAACAGTCTTTCAATTCTGTCTCTCTAGTTTGTAAACCACAGATGTGCAGCCTGGTATGTTTTCAATTTTCATTTCTCTCAAAGGTTCAACCCGCAGTGATTTCCACAGTCATTTGAATTGAATTGAAGACTTAGCCTGTACCATACATGGTACAGGCTAAGTCTTCACTACTTTCACATACTTAATATGTTGCTTTATGGTCTACTACAGTTTTCTTTGCTTGGACCAATTTTACTGACTAGACCACAGGAGGCCTAAAGAGTTTTGGTGATTTTCTCACCCAGCTGTCAATCCACAATCTAGCCCTTGTCTCTATACTCCATTTTAATAAGTTGTTGAAGTAATCCCAAACAACACAGTGATAATTGACCAAGTGGTAATTTCTCAGCCTTAATTAATGAGTTGCACATTTTCCAAACACATTTAAATGGAGAGATCGTGAAGTCAGTACACTGTGTATGCCATACGGTTCTTGTCTTTGGTTTTTCACATGGACTGTGCATGGGACAGCTTGGCTTTTGAAACTGCAGATGAAGAAGTCACACAATGAAAGAGAATGAAAAGAATATTTTTCAAATCTGTTTTTAACATTCATTTCTCATGCACAAGTTGAAGTCCATTACCTAATGCCATTTAAACATCATGTCATCATGTCTTATGTTATTCTAATGTATGTACTTTAAATAAAAAACTTTTTTTCCTTACATGTTTTAAAGCCTGTGGGTTTGCCCAAAATATGTTACATTTATTAGATACATTTAATGCCACTGTGGAACATTCCAGCCAAAGCATGTAACAGATCCATAAAAGCAGGTTGAATAAATGTTTTAAGCGTTTGCCAGATGACCAGATTGACACTACATGCCACTGAATGACCATTAAAATCCTTTTGTTAAAATGACTAATGAGTTGAAGTCTTTGTGATCTTTCAGATTGTCTGATGTTTTTCACAGCAGCATTTAATTGTCTCATACTTTCAGCAGTCACACTCTGTACTCTTCATCTTTGGCATTCTTTTTTTTTTTTAGTTACTTAGTTGTTGTTTTTTAGTTTATGAGACATATGCACAATTTGTTTGTTATTTTGGCAGTACAGGTATAGCTTCTGTTTTAACAAAATATCTGAACAATAACTAACTACAAGTCACAAGCTATGATTTATGGTGTTAAGCAATACTCACAACAATGTCAAGAAAAAAGTATCCCTTTATGATGTCTGACAGGCAGAATAAGCAGGATAAATTACCCAGTGGAAGATTTGATTCTCGTTTGAATTAAGTGGTCATTATTTTCCAGCAGTGGTCCAAAGAAAGAAGAGTGGTGAAGTACAGTATTGTGTCTATAGTAGTTCATTTGTAGATGGGCAGATGCTTAGATCGCTTTGCCTGCTGGTGCTTGGCACATCAGCATTTCCCCAACAGAAGGCAAGTTTTCTTTTTGCTTACGTTTACATTACAGTGAGACTGCTTTGACAAGAATGATATGTTAGCAGATTGTGAAAAAAACAAAAAAAATCGTTAGGTCCTTTTTTTGGCAATCTTTTTGCTCCAAGAAACAGTAGCTTTTGTTTTCATGTCACAGTATTCTCATCAAAACAATCTGCGAACAGATTGTTTTGATGAGAATACTGAATAAATAAATAAATAAATGAATAATAACAATAAAATACTACAGTGTACAAGTGGCATTTAGGTAATCACATAGTCTTAATTTGTTCTTATTTGTTTAATAAATCATGCTACAATCTGCTGTTAAAAAAGAAGAATGTTGGCAGAAAAATGCATTCAATATTTTAACATTTTACTGGTGCAAAAGAGCTGCTGCTGTAAATTGGCCGTTTTTTTAGCTGGATGCTCTTTCTCTGGTTTGACAGTTTGGTCAACAGTCACAACATTTCATCTGGTCTTTGATTCATCACTTGAATTGTTTTAGTGTCTCTACATTGTGGCATCATAAGTCTTAACCATAGACTGTATACAGAAGTGAACTGAGGGAGTGTGCAGGGAGCGGACGCTTAGCAACACTGTCAATCAAACCTTTTGCTTTTGACGAGTCTGACACCAGCAGTTACAAAGAGAGGGAACACAGATTTTCAATAGAAAGTAAAGTGGAGCCAAGGTTAATGGAGCCGGAAGCGCGCCCATGCTCACTTCCTATTTGAAACACAGCAGCTTAGCTATGTCCATTTATATATTCAGTCTATGGGCTTAACTAACAGGATTAACTAAAATGTGACCAATAAAGTGACCTTTTGATAAAGCTTAAGCATTTCGAATAAACCTAGCAGAACTCACAATATGTCCTCTTTATTTCAGTCCTAGATCCTGAGGCTTTGTAACATGAGCTATGGCACTACTTGGCAACGGGAATTTGGCAAACAACAGATCTTTTCAGAATTAGCAGATTCCCTGTCAACAAATGATTTGAACTGATCAGCTATGTATATGGTAAAGCTCAGTTATACAGGTAGCTTAAGTGTTATGGATTTGACTTCTGGAAATGTACCAAATGTCTCTTGCTCCTCTGTCCCCTATCCAGTCGCCCACATAAAACAAAGTCAGTTTATTCGGCGTTCATTGGTCATCTATCATTTAGGTGTAAGAAGAGCGTTGAATGCAAGAGGGATGACTGTGGTGCAAGGGAGAGAGGCTGCTCAGGACAGGGATGAATGGAGAGAGTTGGTGTATGAATGAATCAATGGATGGGCGCGGTTGAGGACTGGTCTTGGTATGAAGCAGCAGGGGAAACCAGCTTCAGCTGAGGCCCTGCTGTGGAAGTGCCCACACTGGGCTGTGCAGCTGACCCTGGTGCAGTGTGGTGGGGGTTAGATCAGTCCTCAATCCTTAATCCTTAATCCTTAATCCTTAAACCTTAAACCAAGGTGTCCGTTCCCCAACAGTCATCACAACTATATTGGGTGTTGCCTCTCCGAGGACGTTGGGTTTGTGCTGGCGTTGGCCCGCGTGTCCGTCTGGGTGCAGGGTTGTTGGGGGGGTTGTTGGTGGGCTTGGGTGGTATCACCACCAGGCCTGGTTGTGGGGGACCGAGGGAGCGGCTGGCTGGTGCTTGGGTGTGTGATCCGGATGGCCATCTGGATCCGGGGTTCTTTGGGGGTTTGTATGGTGGACAGGGGCGCTTGGACGGGGGCAGCGTTGTCTCGGTGCACCTCTGGTTTTGCTGTTATTGTTGCTGTAATTTGAACCTGGTCCCTCTCCCAATGTTTTTAGTTTGTTTTAATGCATCATTTCTTAGTTAGGGCAAGCTGAATATCTACACTTAGGCCTGCAGGACAATGTCCTCCTTTTTAATGCATTTAGACACAATATATATATACATATATATATATGTATGTGTATATATATATATATATATATATATATATATATATATATATATATATATATATATATATATACATATATATATATATATATATATATATATATATATATATATATATATATATATATATATATATATACACATATACACAATATAGGGCAACACAGGATAAGAAGAAAAAATGTTGGGAGAAAGGGGAAAATAGGACAATAGATCAGCAGCGGTGATGGTGATGGACGGGAGGTGCGCCTGGGTGCTCGTTGTCCCTTTCTGGGTGCAGCGGCTGTCCCTGTGTGGTCCTCTGGAGGATTCCTGGGTGCTGGTGGTGGTCTGTTTTTGCACTCTGAATCTGGCCGGTTTTACTTCCGTCGTGTCGCCTATGGCGGGTCCTGGGGGTGTTCGACTCGGGTACGCTGGCTGCCCTTTCGGCTGTCCGGTGCATGGATGGGGGGGCGGGTGGACGTCAGTGCGGGCTTGGCCTCCTCGGCAGAGGTTGTAGGCAATGGGAGGAGAGTGGTGATGGTGGTGGGGAGGGGACGCTGGTGCAGATGGGGGAGATGGAGAGTCGCGAGGAGGGAGGGTTTTGGGGAGGGGAAGGAGGGAGGGAATGGGAGTGTGTGCCCTGTCTAGGCTACCCCACTTTGTGGGACACAGCACTGGTATATAGATAGATCATTTAGAACAAAATCAAACTTCTCTCACCTGTTTACTAGCATTTTCTTCACCAGCATTTTTAATCAAAGAGTAATTGAAAGGTCTGAAAAACAAATGTGATTGTTTAAGCTAACATACTGTACAGTGGTGAGTGTGTTATGTTGGAGAGAGTATCTTTATATCAGGATGTTTGTGACTGAAAATTCAATTCAATTTATTTTTGTAAAGCCGAAAATCAACAGTAGTCACTTCTTGGGGAACAAGATCATTGATTTAACCAATAGAAAATCAACAATGAAACAGAAACAGACAAGCAAATTAATCAACAGAAAATAAGCAAATGGAAAACTGTCCTAGAGAGCTCCCTGTCCTTAGACTCTCCTTCTGCAGGAACCACTGTTCCAGAGCACCTTCTGTCCTTAGACCCTCCTTCTGCAGGAACCACTGTTCCAGAGCACCTTCTGTCCTTAGACCCTCCTTCTGCAGGACGACTGTCCCAGAGCAACTTCTGTCCTTAGACCCTCCTTCTGCAGGACCATTGTCCCAGAGCACCTTCTCTCCTTAGACCCTCCTTCTGCAGCACAAATGTCCCAGAGCAACTTCTGTCTATAGACCCTCCTTCTGCAGGACCATTGTCCCAGAGCACCTTCTGTCCTTAGACCCTCCTTCTGCAGCACAAATGTCCCAGAGCACCTTCTCTCCTTAGACCCTCCTTCTGCAGCACAAATGTCCCAGAGCACCCTCTGTCCTTAGACCCTCCTTCTGCAGCACAAATGTCCCAGAGCACCTTCTCTCCTTAGACCCTCCTTCTGCAGGACCATTGTCCCAGAGCGCCCTCTGTCCTTAGACCCTCCTTCTGCAGCACAAATGTCCCAGAGCGCCCTCTGTCCTTAGACCCTCCTTCTCAGCAACAAAAAACTCAATAGGAAAAAGGAGAAACCTTGAGGAAAACCACACTGAAGGAGAGATCACATGGATGGGGAGCTGCAGATGTCAAATATGTAAGACAAATGTACATCCATTTGCAAAGATATGACAGCTGACAGTATATTGTAGCAGTATATTACAGACACAGATCATACACTGTACAGTGTGCTCCCATCACTCCTCTGTCCTGCTCACTAAACCAAAACAATTTTTGTTCCCCACCTGTTCTGCCAAAGCGGCTACTGCTAGCTCTTGTTTTTCCAAAGACATGTTCCACCAATCTCATTTAGATTTGCTCTCAGTGGGCATTTGAAGGAGACAATTACACTTGAATTTTCCTGGCATCAAGGTCATATTAAAAACAGATATTAGAGCCGATGGTACATTTTTAAGAAGGACACAGTGGCACCAAATCACTGTTCACTGGAAATTGATGAAGAACATTTAAACATTTTAGGGAAAAGGAGGAGGAGAGACAGGTCCAATTAGAGAGAGGAATTGTCTGGATAAGACAGCCGGACAACCTGCAGACAGAGTTCAACAAAACCACTGAAGCAAATGAGGAGATGAAACAGGTGATGGCAAATAAGACTAAGTAGGCTTCCTAGAGGGAAAAAATGTCTGGAATAGAAAATTAGATGACCTGCAAAAGGAGTTTGATGAGGCTAATCAGGAATGTTGGTGTAACATTAGAGGTATCTCCAGACTCAGCAGCAGAGAGCAGTCCATCTGAGACCAAACACACAATAGGGGCTTAGGTTGAATTGGACAAAACTGAAACTGAAACACCACCCAATGCCAAGGATTCTCTGGCTAACATGGGCAAGTGCTCCCAGCTTCAAGTGGTGCAGCCAGAGAACCTAGAACAAAATTCCACAGATGGTGGCTGGAGGTGAGGATTCGAAAATCATCCCAGCAGAGGAGGAGGTAGTTCTGATAGATGTGACTGTAGTTTCTGAAGCATCAACCTCTTCTGAAATACAGTCAAAAGACAATATTTCCATAGAAAACACTGCCATAGACAACACATTATCATGAAATGTACTGGAGACTTCAGCAGACCTCAAGATGTTTTAAAGGTGGATGCAGATATGTCCCCAGATGCACCACCAGTTGAGTCAGGGGAGACTGTTCATCCGAGCCCAGTGGAACAATAGCAGAACATGAGACTGGGTGGACCATGAAAACACAGGGAGGTCTATGTGAGACCAAAACAACATGCTTAGGCTTTTTAGGCAAAATCCTAGTTGGCTTTAACAAATTACACACCTACTTTTTTAGATCACTGCAAATACAAACATACAAACACAGTCTACTTGAAGTTCAGACTTGTTTGCTATTTTCTTCTGTGATTGTACAAACCTTACATTTCTTGATATGTTTCCATAACCTAAAGGGAAATTGCCCATTATGTAAGTTATATAGCAGTTTGTATGTCTCAGAGTAAACTGTCTTATACACTAACTCGAATAAATGATTCCTCTTATACTGTATATGCAGAACAAGTTTGACAAGAAAACTCAGTGTGTCTGAATGTTACTATACCACTGTGTGAGGCATATATTACTATATACTATATATGATAAAAAGCTCACTTTATTTCCAAATTTCAAGCAGATGAGTGACTCAGATTATTACATTACAATGATACACAAAAGCGCAGGATTAATTCTCTGTAAAATAGAGAAAGTTTGAGTTATATTGCAGATGTTGCAATAGGCTAGCAAAAATGATAATGTACATCTTACTTTGGCCCAAACTTAGAAATAAATTTAGTCAACAATAAACACTGGGTCATAAAATAAAATGTAGAAGTCAATAATGGTTAGAGTATAGTTGTAAGCTGTCACACAATGTCTAGTCTACAGCAGGTAAGTCTCATTCTAATTTCAAATACCCTTTTCCACTTACACATCTTTACAAGCGTGGTTATTTGTCCATCGTAACTTTTGAATGAATGAATGAAGTTTATTTGAGCAGGTACAAGAAAGAAAGTAAGCGATCATAAGATATAAGATTTGCACAGAGCTCAAAAGGAGTAAGCAGAAGTAGATACTTATATTAGCTTACCCCTGACTTTACCTACAACAAAAGCAACACAGCAGCTGACAGAAGCATAAAAAAAACAACATAATAATAATAAGAATGAAAATTCCTCATACCAACAACAGATGCACCAGATGCTTGTACCGATTCTTAATTCACCTTGTGTTATGTGTGAGTGTTAATCCGTGCACGTGCCCATACACATCACACATGCATGTGTTATATGTACGTGTCTGTCTGTGTACATAGATGCACACAGATTTGGCCCAGCCAGAGTGAACATGATAGTACACTAGTAGTGTATGGAAACAGTAAGAGAAACCTGATAAAAATGACATTACAGAACTTGTTACCAAACCATAGGTGAGTATTCATAGTTTTGACTATGATCCCTCTTTAGTGACATAGTTTTTAAATACATTTACCTTGTACATTCTTTTAAAGTTCACTAATGACACACTGCATTTTAAGCTTTCATCTAGTTTATTCCATAGGTCAACTCCACATCAATTAATGAACATACTTTTCAGGGTGGTACGAATGCACTGTTTCTTAAAGTTCATTGGACCCCTCAGATTCTATGTATTATCTCTATTTAGGAACATGTTTTGGATATTATTTGGGAGAAGATTGTAATGTGCTTTGTACATAATTTGCAGAGTTTTAAATTGAAGCACATCTTAAAATTTCATTATTTTCAGCTTAAAATACATTGGATTCGTATGTCTCCTGTACCCAGCATTACAAATGATCCTTATTGCCTTTTTCTGAAGGATGGTGATATTATTCACATTTGTCTTATAAGTATTTCCCCACACCTCAGTACAGTAATTAAGATAAGGCAGTATTAATGTGCAATATACAGGATAAAGTGCTGTTTCGTCCAACATACATTTGGATTTCCTCAAAACTGCTATAGATTTAGCTATTTTATTTTTCACACTAGTAAACTGTGGCTTCCAGCAAAGTTTATGGTCAAGGATAATCCCAAGGAAATTATGTTCAACAACACGTTCAATTATTTCATTATTTATGATCACTTTCAGTTCAGTGTCAATTTTTAAAATTTCCTATAACCATATATTTAGTTGTTTTTGTTTTTTTTAATTTAGCAACAATTTATTACAGTCAAACCATTATTTTAATTTAGTTATTTTCCTGGAAACATCAACTGTTGCAGGTTTTTCCCAGAACACAAAATTGTAGTGTCATCTGCAAAAAGCACTATTTTTTTTTTTTTTTTGTAATAGGAAGAGAATTGGGCCGAGCACAGAATCCTGAGGCACGCCGCATGTGATGTGCCTCAAGGTGGACAGGTGCTCTCCCATCTGAACAAACTGCTTTCCGTTTAAACCTTTTCTTTTTTAACCTTTGCGTCTCAGTGGAGATGGCAGACATTTTACACAGTTTGGCTATGTGGCATTTCCAGTTTGTAAAGTGTTCAGAAAATACATCTTCTGGAAAGGAGTGTTTTCCAAAAAATGTGTACCTATTGTACCTGTTCATTTTTAAACTTAATAATAGTCTAGGTATTTTATGGTAATAACAAACTACAGAACGTATCATCAGAAAACAATGAGGAAACAGGGCCATAAAGAGTGCAGTTTCAGGAAAAAAGAGCCACTATGATGATATCACTATGGTGATAACGCTAAGATGAACTGTGCACCTTATTGCTATTGGGAACACTACAGGGGCCAATATTTGCATTCAAACTTTCATTTTAGCAGTAACTGTGTAGAAGTGGAAGCTCCTAACAGCAGTGGACACCTCTGCCCCATTACAAGAGGGATGCCCACTTGACGGTTTATTCAGAATCAAGCCTATCTGTGTTCGATACGACTTATTTGGAGCTATAGGTTGTAAACATGTTTCAGTGCACATACCAGTTGGTCTGCTTATTAAATGAGTCTGGTTGTTTCTAATATGTCCACTGTATACCAAACGCCTTGAGACAAGAAGAAGCATGTCAGTGCTGTTCACATTATCCAAAAATCCCTTTAGTATTTTTAACATGCAAATCCAGGCTCGGCATGTCTATAGTTTCTCCTCAACAGGTGTAAGGGAGCATATGCTGCTTAAAGAGCCTTTTTGGTCGGATCTGCGGAGAGACATTTACACATTAAAGAGAATGACATGAAATTTCAGCACACAGCACACATTAAGATGGACCAAAGGAATGGTCCAAAACAGACAATACAACAAGATATTGGTCTAATGAAATAAATACAAATACATTTCTGTCTGAGTTTGAACTAATTAAGTTGCTTTTTCCAGAGGTTCTCTCATTGCAAACAGTGTATGGATTCCCTATAGCTGGAAGATTAGTTTGTATACTTTAAGTTAGTGTGGAAAACAAGAGCACCTATGGGATATAAAAGCTACCTGTTTTGTTGTCTTTCTTTTATCTTATATATAGGCACACTATGTAACTTTTCTCATGTTCAGAGTCTACCCCATGCCTCATCTCTTTGTAGGTGCCTGAAATGTAAATAAAATAAAAATAAAAATGTTGCTTGGAGATAGAAATATGACATTCTGTTTCAATCCAGGCAAATCAGGTGGCAGTCCCTCCATCAGAACATGTACATAGTGTAACTTCAATCTCTTTTGTTTCTCAGATAAACTACAGCAGCACTTAGGCAAACACAATGAGACATGGGTTTCGTTTGAACAGGGAACCAAGGACCTTTTTTTGCAAACCAGATCACTGTGACACCTGGCAGAACAATCACTGCCTGTCAATTATGAGTGTTTCAAAACATCATAACATTTGTACATCTGTAAATGGCACTACTATATTTATTACTCCAACCTTCTGTTTGACAAATTATATTTATTTTTAGCTCTAGCTTGTAGATATTATGACTGATTAACTGACAATTAATCAGCCATAGTCTAAATTTAAAAACAATCCCAAATCTGACAAATCTGTGCTTTGTGTTAAAACTGGCCGAGAAGGATTGTGGAAAAAACAAACTTCAAATTCAAGTGTTGTGGTTGCTGTGGTAACGAGCGGTCGCTGTGACAGTGAGAACATGGCACTTCCTGTGAGGAGAAGATGCAACAACAGCCCATAAACTTAAATCATTTCATATGTTAAATCATTTCTCGGTCTAAATTGAATGAATCAAAGCATAAACAAGCTCATAAAACATTTGATTAAAGACAGACTTATCAGGAGAAATGTAATTAATATGTCTAATTGTTTTCAAGCTGTGATTAGACGTGAATTATAAAATATTCCTGTACCAACAAAATATGCACACAAAATGTAAGGTTTGGATTTAGATATAAGACAATCAGAACCATCTACATACCAGTGAACACAATATATCACGGTAGAAAAAAATTTACAATGAGAATACCTATACTTTAAATTAAAAATTGAAATAATGATACTAATACATCTGTAACTGAATGACTTGTTGACTGATTGGTCGACCTCTTACCCTAAAAGACACTACAGTAATTGAAGTGGGTCCTCCAGCGCTGCCCTGCTCCTCACTTCCTAGTGACACAGGGGTTTGCTGTTCAGGAGGGGATTTAATATCTCCCCTCTGCTTTCTTCACAGCAACTGAGGGGAGCCATGCGATTCCACAGGAAGTACTGGCACTGCCAAAATAAAAGCCTCTGGCAAAAACAGCCCACAATAAACTTAAGTACAATTTCACTAATAAATAAAATGAGATTTTGGTGAAATTAAAAGCATTAAGACCACATGGGCTACACTAGCACCATTGAATGACAGGTCAAATACAGAGGAAATATTTCCATGCTAAAATAGGCCTATAAATCAACCTGTAAAAATTTTGATGAGTCTTCAGAAGGGAAGTGGAACACTGCTTGCAAACTGAAGTATGCCAGAGTAGAAGAGTACTGGGTATAAAAATAAAAATAAATATTGAGTAGGCCTATAAAAGGTATGCTTTTATATAAATGGATTTTATAGTTAATAGTTAATCCAATTAATTGAGATTCAGATTTTGAGCACCTGAATGATCCTAGGAGTGTCGTAATGACTGGTGGAACGGACCAACACGCCAGACTCGGGGCAAGTTTACAGTGTTTATTTACAAAAGGTGAAATACAAGGTGCAATAATGAAGGTGGAGTCTCTCTCGTGGAGTAGCAAGTAGGGTGAAAGCCGGGATCCGGTGACACGAGGTGAACAGATGAAGCGAGATTACAATACCAGAGCTTAGAGCAGGGTCCAGGATGGAGCAGAGACAATGGAGCTGGGTGCGCAGGTAGCAGGAGTCTGAAAAGGCAAAAAATCCAAATGAGTACGGGGAAAACAGGCAACAGGCAAAAACTGAGCATAGCTAGAGCATTCACTGGAGACACGCGGACGACCTATCTCCGAATGTCTGAATCCCATCTCCTTTATCCACGGCAGGTGGTGGTGATCAGGTTGATGGGCAGCAGGTGCGCGTGGGAGGAGCCAGGGGCTCCGCCCAGCTCCGGAGTCAGGCAGGCGAGGGAGGGGGGAGGAGAGCACAGGACACACATAGGAGCACAGGAACAGGCGGATCATGACAGGGAGCTATGTTGTCAGGGGCTTCATGTCCCTGGTAGGGTCACCCATGGTAAACAGGTCCAGGGGGACGGGTCAGACTAAGAGTGGTTCAGAAGCCCTTATGACGAGCGTAAAAGCAAGGTCGGCTACATCATCCAGACCGGCGTAACCGGGGCCCCACCCTGGAGCCAGGCCTGGGGTGGGTGATCGAGAGCAAGCACCTGGTGGCCGGGCCTTTGCCCATGGAGGGCGGGCCGGCCTCAGCGACGTGGGGCCGTCCTCACATGGACCCACCACCCTCCTTGTTGGAGTCCCTGGGAAGGGTACTAGACGCTCACATGGGCAACGACAGTGACACCTGGAGGGGCATGATCGGGAAGAATGGCCTCCCTGATCTGTGCTAGCCACAGTCTGTCCATAACAAATACCATGTTCAAGCACAAGGGTGTCCATCATTGCTCGTGGCACCAGGACACCCTAGGTTGGAGGTCGACGATAGACTTTGTTGTCGTGTCATCTGACCTCCAGCTGCATGTCATGGACACTCAGGTGAAGAGAGGGGCAGAGCTGTCAACCGATCGCCACCTGGTGGGGAGTTGGATCCGCTGGCAGATTAGGAAGCCGGATAGACCTGGCAGGCCCAAGGATATTGTGACGGTCTGTTAGGAACGTCTGGTGGAGCCCTCTGTCTGTGAAGTCTTCAATTCGACCCTCCGAGGGCGGTTGGGGACATGGACTCCGAGTGGACCATGTTCTCCACCTGTATTGTTGATGCGGCCGCTAGTAGCTGTGGTCGTAAGGTCTGCGGTACCCCCGAACCTGGTGGTGGACACCGGAAGTAAGGGATGCCGTCAGGCTGAAGAAGGAGTTCTATCGAGTTCTATCTATCTATTGTTGGCTCGTGGGACTCATAAAGCAGCTGACGAGTACTGGCAGGACCGGTGTGTCGCAGCTTGTGCGGTCGCAGAGGCAAAATCTCTGGCTTGGGAGGAGTTCGGGGAGGCCATGGAAGGGGACTATCGGACGGCCTCAAAGAAATTCTGGCAAACCATCCAGCACCTCAGGAGGGGGAAGCAGTGCTTCACCAACACTGTTTACAGCGCGGGCGGAGAGCTGCTGACCTCAATTGGGGATGTTGTCAGGTGGTGGAAGGAATACTTTAAGGATCCCCTCAGTCCCACTGTCACGTCTTCCGAAGAGGAAGCCGAGACTGGGGACCTGGGGGCGGACTCATTCATCACCCTGGCTGACGTCACCGACGTGTTGGCAAGTTCCTCTGTGGCAAGGCTCCGGGCGTGGACGAGATCCGTCCCGAGTGCCTCAAGTCTCTGGATGTTGTGGGGCTGTCTTGGCTGATACGTCCCCACAACATCGCATGGCGGTCAGGGACAGTACCTCTGGACTTGCAGACCGGGATGGTGGCCCCTCTGTATAAGAAGGGGGACCGGAGGGTGTGTTCCAATTCTAGGGGAATCACACTCCTCAGCCTCCCCGGTAAGGTCTATTCCAGGGTACTGGAGAGGAGAATTCGGCCGATAGACAAACCTTGGAAGAGGAGGAGGAACAGTGTGGTTTTTGTCCCGGTCGTGGAACACTGGACCAGCTCTACACTCTCCATCGGGTCCTCGAGGGTTCATGGTAGTGCACATGTGTTTTGTGGATCTGGAGAAGGCATTCAAATGTGTCCCTCGTGGTGTCCTTTGGTGGGTGCTCCGAAGTATGGGATCCAGTCTCTGTATGACCAGAGCTGTGTTAGCAGTAAGTCAGACCTGTTCCCAGTGTAGCCCTGACTCTGTCAGGGCTGCTCTTTGTTACTGGTTTTGTTCATTATATTTATGGACAGGCGCAGCCAGGGGTGGGAGGGAGTCCCGTTCAGGAATCACTGAATCAGAATCAGAAGAAGTTTTACTGCCATTGTCAGTAAAACTGACTAGGAACTTACTTCGGTGATAAAATGCACATAAAAACACACAAAAAACCCCCACACTGAATAAATACAAATACAAATACATGCATGCAATAAATAAATACATGCACAAAGTTAAAAAAGATATGTTTAAAATAAAATAAAATACTTAGGAGGTAGAAAATATATACAACAGCAGCATCAGAACAACAGTGCAACATGGGTTATTAACGTGACCAGTGTTATAAAGTGTCCAGTTTAGTGCAGATTTTATAAAATGTTCTGCAGAGATGTGGTCGCTGTATCGGTCTGTTGTGGTGAAGAAGGAGCTGAGTCAAAACGCGAAGCTCTCGATTTACCGGTCAATCTACGTTTCTACCCTCACCTATGGTCATGAGCTCTGCATAATGACCGAAAGGACAAGATCACGGATTCAAGTGGCCGAAATGGACTTCCTCCGTAGGGTGGCTGGGTGCTCCCTTAGAGATAGGGTGAGGAGCTCAGTCACATGGGAGGAGCTCGGAGTAGAGCCGCTGCTCCTTCACGTCGAGAGTAGCCAGCTGAGGTGGCATCTGCTCAGGATGGTTCCTGGACGCCTCCCTAGGGAGGTGTTCTCGGTATGTTCCACCAGGAGGAGATGTCAGGGAAGACCCAGGCTGGCCTGGGAACGACTTCGGGTCCCACCGGAGAAGCTGGAGGACGTGTCTGGGGTGAGGGAAGTCTGGGAATACCTGCTTAGACTGCTGCCCCCGCGACCCGGCCTGCATAAGTGGATGAAAATGGATGGATGGATGAGATTCAGGAGCAGGACCACGCCTCAACCTCCTGCTCTTACTCTCCAGTGAACCACAGCTCACCTCAACCACACCTCTAATTACCCAGAAGTCCTATTTATACAAGCCTATCCCGACACCACCGTCTGTCTCGGCTCTCTCAACTATTCTCACTAGACAGAGCCCCCATCCTAAGTTTCTACCCAGCCATTGCATCTATTTATACCATCAATAAATATCTTTATCATATACAATTGTTGTGGCGTGGTTCTTACTAGTGAAAGGATATTTTCAGATTGGTCAATTCTGTCTTTTGAGTGAGCTGTGTTGGTCTACTCTGAGCTGCCATTTATCACAATCAAAAACACAATGGTCACAAATCTGCCTTTTCACAGCAACATCCATTTATTACAAAATACTTTCCATTTCATTAAATACCAGGTGGTGACAGTACTATGCAAATTTTTGGAGGGAAAAAACATACACTTTATAATAACTACTTTGAAGATCATACTGTCACGTAAATAAATTCTTCCCTCAACTTGAAGAGTCTAAACACAAATGAATATGAAATTAAAAAACATAATATTTTTGCATAAGGTTATCACATTTTCTGTATTTTTGAAATATTTTATGTATAAAATATAAAATAAATGGTAAGGCCCCAGGTTTGACTGCATGATATACACATTTAACACACACATTTTTATTTTTGAATACTTTTCCATCACTTTTATGTACAGTATATGTGTATGTATTAGGCTATACTATTTTTCAATTTAAACTGCTATGTTCTTTGATATTTTGCAATTATCTATTATCTACATCATCTTATCTAAAGAAAACAAATAAAATATTTTGATTAGTTTCACAGGTCACCAAGTCCAACAAAGCACTATTTCTATGTGGCAGTATTTCTTTCTTCATTTATTGACTTAAAGGCAGAATCATTTGCAACGTAATGACTGGATTTGTTAACATTTTTGGGATGGGGCTCAGTTTGACTAGGAATAAAATGGTGCGAGGGTAGTTTACTATTGTGATATAATAAAAGATATTAGATCCCACATCTATATTCTTAATTATTTTTCAATTTACAGAACAATATAGTGTATTTTAGTCATTGCAATACGGCAAAATATCCTAACTCCAGCCACAAGATATAATCAAAGGCACAAATTATAAGACATTTCTTTACAATTATGGGATATAAATAATTTCCCCTGAACTAAAAAATCCTCGTTTAAATACTGGTCTTAGCCTATAGCATTAGCCTTATTGAATATGTACTCTACATTACTATTAATTCTACTATTGAGTGTGCTTACATAATATTGTATAGCTTTTGGTCCAACATTTTAATACTATTTCCATGGCTTTTTGATCAATTCAACTAAGGTGCACAAAATTTCTTCACAGCTCGTCCCGCTGGTTGGTGTCCCGTAGCCAGTGGTTGTAAACAGCAATGGGGTCGATGTTCCAGTGTTTGTGAAATGAAATCGCCTCCTTTGAAGACAGAAGTGCCTTTGCGTAGTCATCTGGCCGGGCCTAAAATGACACAAACATTTTTTTAAAAGTTCTTTTTGGGGGGGACAAACCCTTAAAGCAGTGGTCCCCAAACTACGGCCCGCCTCCACATTTGGTCCGGCCCCCTGAACAATACCAGAGAGCATTTTAATTTATTAAAAGTTGGACTTTTGCAATAAAATGTTCCTTAGTTAAGAACTATTTTCATTATTAACTATTAGTTAGTAACTATTTCATAAACGCATATATGGTAAGACGGATGTTGAGGCCTGTGCTGCAGGTGCTTACCTGGTTTCCCGTGGTGTGCTCTGGTGCACTATATAAGCGCTCCCTTTCGCGTTGCTTCCCCTTTTGCCCACACGCATTTCCGGGTCCCTGTGTAGGCAGCTCTGTCCTCCATGCCCAGGTAAAGTCCTAATTCGTTACTCTTCATTCATGAAAATATCCAAATTCCTAAATCATTGCTCTTTTAGTGCCGTCTTTCGTTTGCCTGCAGCTCGGCACTTGCGCAACACACTGAACTTTACAGCACGTTCTCATGCGCCCTTGTCTTTGGCAACAGGTAATTAAGATTAACTACTCCTGCCCATTCATAAAACTGTCCAAATTTAAGTCCATGTTTCATGTACCTTCTCTGCTTGGCCCTAACTTTGCACCTTGAGCCAAGTGTGCATCGCGTGTCCTCATCTGCAGTGACAGGTAATGCCCCATGCGGCCTCTTCATTCATAATATTTCCAAATTCTTACGCATCTGTCCCTTGTAGTCCTGGTGCTCGGCTGTACTAGCTGTACCAGGTCCATTACGCATTTCAAAATCCAGAAAGTGAGCTGCGTAAAGCGGACTTCCAGCCATCAAACCGTGTGCTCACCTTCCTTCATTAGCGGTACATGTGTCTCCTTAATTGGTTTATGTTCCATTGCGCTGTAGGACTAATGGTTAATCCTCATTCATTTTTAGGTGTCATCAGTGTCAGCAGTGGCACCGGGCACACTGCCTCTGCTGCTTTGTTTTTCTGCTTTGCCTTTTTGCTTTGCCTTTTTCCTTCCGGGGTTTTGCCTTTTTGCTTTGTTTTGTTTTGTCTTGTTTTATTTCGGCAGCTCAATTTACAAGTTACGTTGGTCCACTGTGAGATCGCATTTAGTGGTGCTGTGCTGGGCTGAGCTCGGACTGGTGCGCCTGAGCTCTGTGCGCGCGCGCCTGTGCGCGCCTGAGCTCTGTGCGCGCCTGAGCCCTGTGCGCCTAAGCCCTGTGCGTGCCTGAGCCCTGTATGGGCAAACTCAGATTTTATCTATTTTAGGCATTGTTAATGAAGTTCAATCACTGTTTCCTTTTAATATGTACAATAAACATGATGTAAATTAAGTGGAACCTGGCTCTCTCATCTTGATAGACTTACCTGTGTGCCTTATACTTAGATTTTAGTCCCCAAACTAGATTTGGGGTGGTGTTGTTGCAACACTTATATTTTATAGTATTATCCCAATTTATTAACCCCTCGATTGCCACACATATAACGTGATATTCTGTTCCACCCTTCTGCAGTCTGTGCCCCTATCTGGCAACCCCGAGAAAAAAAAAAAAACATCCTCTCTCAAAGAGAATGGAATCATGGCTAGGTAAGAGAAAAATTGATTCAGAATGCAGGGCATTTAACCTGAAGTGGACAAACGATTATTGATTGATGATTGGAACCCAGGGAGGGTAATTTGGTTATTATTTATTTCATTAATAATGTTATTTCCTGACTTTTGTTCTGTGAAGAATCCAGAAAGGGTTATTTGATGTGTGGCTTTCTGGAAAACAATACATTTTGACGTTTAGGCACTGCAATCGTCACACTTTTTCTGTTACAAATTGACCCCGGCCCCCCATCAGAGAAGCGAAAAGTTATGTGGCCCTCACAGGAAAAAGTTTGGGGACCCCTGCCTTAAAGCATGTTGCATAACTAAACTGTACACCATGTAAGTTTTCTAGTGGAGGATTCGTAACCTGCTTGTCTCCACAGAGACAAGCAGGTAACAGAGCAATGTTATTGCTTTGCCTGGGATGTCCATAGTATGGCATTATATTCTCCATGGAGATAAGCAGATGACAGCACCACAGTTAAATGCCAGACCTGTGGAGAGTCCACTCAATGTAAGAATGACTGAATGTTTTTTCAAGATACTTCTGAATATACCTGTGAGTGAATAAATGCAAAATAGATGCATTTATCTAATATGATACAGAGCAACATTCAAGGCAATAATCTCTGTGGAGACAGTCTACAGACAAGTTACACAGTTCATCTCTAAGAAATGCTATGATTAACTTAAAATGAATAATAAAAGTGAAATATGTTTTGATTTTAACTCATTTTGCAGTCTTTTTCTATTGCACAACACCAATTGAGCTAAGCACCATCCGATTTGTCAAAATGAACTTGATCACATTATTTGCTAAAATGACAAAATTGAGAGTAAAAGAGTTGTATATTCTCTCAATATGAGGAAAGGGAAATCCTTTTATTTTAAATCAATATATTTTATTTTGTCTACATCAGAACTAGTATCAGATGATAATTGTCATGTTGAAATTACAATCTATTGTCCATAGCAAAAGAAAAATGAAATTCGGTCAACTGAACAAAAGTTTTAAAGTGAAGACATTTTGCTGCTTATCCAAGGGGCTTCTTCAGTTCAGATTGCTGGTGGACACAGTGACCAAGACCTGCTTTTCGATTCACACCATCCACTGCAGCACAAACTCTGAGTTATTTGAACATTACAACACTGAGCTCAAGTGGTTTCTCTATGTTTATAGAGGGAAAAGTGAAAGAAAAACATGAGCAGAAAGACAAATGGGCCAAAATGGGGCTTCAACAGATCTAAGAGTGATACAAAAAAACAAAACTGGACAACAGAGCCTAAGAACCCAGGGGAAAAGATGTAACTGTTCCCTACATAGCTGGTGTTTGAAAAGGTTCAGAGGATTTTCAGACAGCATGAAATCCCGGTCTATTTCAAATCTACAAACACTTTAAAACAGCAACTAGTTCCCTCAAAGGACAAAACCCCGAGCCACAAACAAAGCAATGTGGTCTACTCCATTCACTGTAGTGAAGACTGCACTGAGCCACTCTATAAGAGAATGTACCAACACCACTGCGAGAGCAGTTTGGAACCTTAATCTGTTGTACATCTGCTGTTAGTTTCAGCGTAGTTAGCTCCTCCCCTCTGAAAGGTATGAGGCAATGTTCACCAGCAATCTGACCATAACTCAAGAAGCTGCTTGGATCAGCAAAACACAATCGATTTTTTTCTTTTGCTATGTCTCATACCTGCATGACTGAGGGATTACACAGACATTCTACTCTCTAAAATAGTTGATGTCAAAGTCATCATTAAGTTTGAAACATTATCCTTAGAATCAAAGCAGATATTGAATATTTAGTAGTTGCCACATCCTGAGTTGTGTACAGTGTTACCTGGTGGAAGAGTGGGTTGTGTGTGACGGGGATGCCCAGAGTTTTGAGGCACATTCCCAGCTCCATGTCGTCAGGAGCATCCAGAGTGTAACAGCTGCAGCCACTGGACACAATCTCGGACACAGCCACACGACTCAGCACCATCCTGTAAACAGAAAAGTACTCAAAATGGTGCATACAAAGAGCTATCTGAAATCCATGAATAGTTGAGAGCTCAGGGTGGCACAGTGGTTCTCAGATTGGTTCCCTAACTGAATGTTATGAAAGACAAAATTTTTTGTGTGGATATAGCCTAAACTGTCATTTCATAGTTTAAGGGAAATTGCTCCTTATCTAGAAATAATATTTCATTTTAATCAGATTCATGCAACAAAATGATTTTAAATGTCTAAGTAGGAACATTTGTATTATAAATGGTACATTTGTTCTTATAAATCTTATAAGAACAAATCGATCCGATATGACTTATCGGATCGATAAGTCATATCGGATGACTAGTATCGCTTTATGTAAAACATGCTATGAATGTCCTAAAAGTTATCTGTAATTGTTAAAGCTGTATTTCACATAGCATACCCTGCTCCTCCTGTGGGGTAGCTGTATCCGCTTTGGACAAGCCCATAGCCATATCTCTCCCCGAGACTCACAGCGTCTTTAGGGTCATAGCAGGCCAGCAGATGACGCAGCCTTGGCAAACTACAGGATCAATGATATCAAAAATATCAAAAGCAAGAAAAAAACAAAAACAAAAAAAAAAACAGGTCAAACTAACTGTGTACTTAAAGCTTGGGCAACAAATGTGAAATGAAACCCATTCACTGTAATTACCTTATGAGTGTGTCATCATCCACGATCAGTAACCAGTCAGTCTTTGGCACAGCATCACTCAAGAAACGCTTCATAATGGCAAATGTCTTTCCACAGTGGCCTATTGAAAAACACAATATTGAAAGCATTAATCTAAGTATATGTTTTTCAAAAAAAAAAAAAAAAAAACTGAGCACAGAAGGGCTGCTTACCACAAGTGTTATTCATGCACAAAAATGTCCTCTAGAGATAATTTAGCAAAATAACAACTTAACTGGGGTCAGTAATGGGCCAAGAGAAAAATGTAAAGACAATTTGTGCTGAAAAGGAAAGATACTGGGAGCAAACAAAGCTCATAGCTCTCAGTGATATACAAATACATTTAAAACGTAAACTTTGTTGTTCTTTTGTGAATCTGTAGTGAATAATAAAAAGAATGGCATTTGTAATATAATGTGCATGTTCAAAAGCACATAGAGTGCACTAGCACCATTAAAAGTAAAGTAAGATTTCATCTTTATATTTGTGAAAATCATGTTCAGGACAGAGCAGCGTGTAATGTGTCCATCAGAGCCCAGTGCTGTGTGAGAGGTGTGAAAGTACATGACAAGGTGGAAGTCAGACACATCCACAGCACAGAAAAGCCCAGCTCAGTAAAACTCTCCGGCCGTAGGCTCCGGACATAACACCACTGACACAGCTGTTATGTCGAGGTCACATTTTCAGCCTAAAAGGCCAAATGCTGTTTTACTAATGTTAGAAGTTGCTCACATAAAGGCACTTAAAGGTACACTTTCTATTTTTTTCTGATAGAGGGTTTGTTGCTTGCCTTCATGAAGATCTTTGCCAGGAATGTTCTGCATTCAATTTATCTCCATGTAGTAGACCTGGCTCATAGTAAGAACACACGTTTTTCAATAAGGTACAAGGTAACATCTTATAAGACAGGAAGTATGCAGCCCACAGTTAAAATATATGAGATGCCATAGAACCACATTCACAATTTCTGCAGGTCCTTCAACTAGATCAACAATGCCCAAAAATAAAGCCTCTCAAGCACATTCCTATTTTAATATCTTCAAAATATTTCTATTAGGTCATGTTTAACTTGCACCATTTAATAAAGTGTTGCTCTTGAAGTCATCTTTTCACCAAATTAATGTTTATATATTTGGTTAATTTAAGTGCATTGAGAGCCTGCAGATTAACTGCCACTTGCAATAATGTTGTTTCAATGTACCAGGGAATTCACGGACAGGATTCACTAAAAGTTCAACAGAATTTTTAAATGCTCCAGCCTGTAATGGGCAAGCCTTCCAGGCTTCGCGATGTTTTCTTGCTTTTATATAATGAAATATGATAAACATCATCTAATACAACAAACCTATATTTGGTGGCTTCTTGTTCCATGGTATTAGCATTTGATATGTCCATTTACTTTTTAGAGGTCAGATACTTTGTGCTATAATATATAGTGAATTGGCTTGTGTGATCAATCTTTCTCGTCTATTATAGGTCAACGAGATTAAGTGGTGTTAATTGATGTAATTTAAAGCAGGCCTATTCTGCAAAATTGACATCTCAGAGCTAAAGTTGTATTTAGAGTGATTTGTGCACGTTTAAGCAACCTTTAATTGTTTAATTGCTTTCAAGACACCATATCAGAGTGACGGTGGCTTAGTGGTTAGCGCGTTGGTCCCCCAATCTGAAGGTTGGAGGATCGAGTCCCACTCGCACCAAGTTCTGTCGTTGTGTAATTAGGCAATACACTTCACCCACATTGCCTAGTATGAAAGTGGTATGTGTGCGAATGATTGGTGGTCGGAGGGGCCGATGGTGCAGATTAGCAGCCTCGCTTCTGTCAATCTGCCACAGGGTAGCTGTGGCTACAATAGTAGCTTACCATCACCAAGTGTGGAGTGAATGAATAATGACTATAGTGTAGCACTTTGACAAGCCTGTAAAGTGCATTACTATTATATATTATTGACACTGGCATACACCCACTGCTGTCTACTTACTTCATTCTTCAGTTTTATTTTCTTAATCGGTGATACATGCAGGATTCAGCAGCATCATTTTGGTACAAATTTAAAAAAAATCCGCTGCTTGCTAACGTGATCTGCAGCTATCCATCAAAGGTGCAGACTCTTTGTTGTGATGAAGTTTAAGTTGACGTCAGCTACCACTGGGCACCTCAGTTTTATCAAGTTGTGTAGATGAATATCGTGATTTAGAATGTCCACATTACAACATAATAATTCATGGTGTCATAGATTACTGCTATATAGCAGACACAAGCACAATATGTCTTCTTTAAGTTATATGTTATTTTAATGACATCACAAATTCTGTGCATAAAATGATGTGACATTTCAAATTCCAAATAAACTAGTTCACTGATGTAGAACAAACAGCACTATGTGACAATGAAGTGTGGTCTGACATCACACACTAAACTAAACTGAATTACATTCTTGAAATCTCTCACCTCTGACGGTGTTAGGAACTCCGAGGCTGATGGTGGGAATGGTGTCATCGCTGACGTCACTGTAGAACTCCAGCAACTCTGCATCTTTCTCCCACGTCTTCTTCACCACAGGCACTGCACAGAGAAACCAGCAGAACCAGAGGGATGAAAAGACTCAGATACTTCTGGACCCATTTACATTGTATTTTGCGTTCAAGTTTCACAGAGGGTGGCCACATTTGTACTAGATGGTTGGAAGGTGATGATCGTCCTAAACAGGATTGCTTAATGTAGGGGTGGGCGTCTGAGCGACAACTATCACAATTTCCTTGGATTCATAGTTAATAACTAATCACAACTATATAGTACACTCGTCGTTTTAATTTGCAGTAAAATATGAATAAAGCTATCTCTCAACGTTCCTCTCCTGTTTGTCAAAGGATCAGACCATAATTAAAATTTGATACTGCCATATCACCAAGAATATGGGCAATGAAACAAAATACAAAACACAAGTACTTTTTGACGAGGGAACATTGACATGCGTAAGCTAAACAATAGTCCCCTTTCAATAAAATATGCAAATATCAACACAACTGTCTTGTGGCCTAAGCAAAAGAAAGAGCCATCTACAGTAGAGATGGAGCAAAAATACTCTGTCCCTCCGCTCATACAGTAGTGCTATTGTAGAGTTTATCTATTTTGTTGGGGATTTCAGCATTTCAAACTTCAAAGCTTCAAGACTTCAGGCTCTAATCATGCTAATATTTGTATTTCATTTTGGAGAAGTGCCAAAGTTAAATGGCAAAACTGGTTGTGTGCCAAGTATTAGGAATTAGACATGTAGACTTTATGGTCATATCATATTTACGGTGTAATAAATCAATGGCAAAATAACAGCCAAACGTAAACTTGTGAACCTTGTAAAAATCATTGCTACAGTTGAGACTACCTACTACATTCAGTGGTGTGCAAAACAGTACAGGCCAAACAATCAATCAAACATTTTAATAAAGGTGCACATTCTAGGAAAAGCAATAACATCTCCATGGAGAAAAGCAGGTGACAGACTCTTCAGCATTAAAGTCACAGAGTGCATCTTTAAGCATACAGTTTTAGTAACATATCAGCTTGTTACATTTCAGCTTGTCTTCAGCTGAAACTGGGGACAATAGTTGTTTACAGTTTCAGTGTAGTTAGCCCCTCCCTGCAGATACTTAGAAGGCAGTGGCCGCCAGCTATCTGATCAGAACTGAAGAAGCGGCTTGGATGAGCAGCGAAACGTCTTCAATCCTACAATGATTTGTCCAGTTGACAGATTTGAATTTCGTCTGTTGCTATGGATCAGACCTGGACGACTGAGGGCTTACACAGATTTCAGCTCATGTCTATTGTACCATGGTGAGCAATGACGAGTCCGCCCTGCTCCTTGCTCTTGTCTGGACCGTTGCAGCTCCGCTGGACACAGTTCTCCGTCCAGGGACTGCCCCGTACTTCTTGCTCCTCGTCTTGCTCCTTGCCCTGCTCCTTGCCGTGAGTGGACCTCGGACCCTGTTCCAGGACATTTTTTTTTGCTTCCTCGTGTATCTACTGTCTTTTTGTGTGTTTTGTCACTGTTTATAATAAACACCTTAAACTTGCCCCGAGTCCCACACTCTTTGGTCCTACTCACACCACTCTTCACGACATTTGGATAATTACACAAACCGATGCAATTTTAACAGTTGAGATGGGATTTAAAATTTCAATGGGAGCTTTTGGCTGCCAGGTTAACTAGGACTAAGCGACCAGAAAACAGCTAAAACATGTGACAATGTAGAATTACAGTAAATGAAGGAAAGTGACAACAAAAACATATTAAATAAGGCAATAAGACTTTTGATTAGATTTAGAATTTGTTATGTAAAGTCACTGCATTTTTATCTATCCCATAATGATTTTTCAATATGTGGAGTTGATTTTAATGCCCCCAAATAAAAAAAGCTCCAGATTTGATCCCATTTTAAAACAAGGTATGAAACAGTTGTGCAACTAAATTTAAATGATGTACCTCGCTCTGAATGAAATTTCTGCCATGTCTTCACAGCAACAAATAGGTCCTTCTTTGACACAGGAGGTCCCTAAAAGTAAAAAGAGAAAATTTAACAAAATTATGAAATTTGACAGCTTTGGTGTTGCAGTCTGTCAGTTTATAAAAAACACTACAGCAAACGTAGATCTGCAAATGGTTTCTAATAGTGTGGTCGAATGGTATCGGCGCCGATAGCTTCGCGGCTGCAGACTTTTCATTACCGCAACTCTCATGTAAATTCAATCAGTGTCTCAAAGCAGAGGCATGGGGCCCTTTAAATATGTTACTGTCATTACGGTAATGTGCTTACGTCACCCTCGAAGACAACCAATCAGAGCGCAGGTGCTGCCAGGATTCTCCCAGTCAGTTACTTGATGCATCAAAGGAAAAATAATGATGGATAGAGGTGTAAAATAGAGGAAGTAGTGTAAAAATAGGCAAAAGTACATGCTGATACTTCCTTTAACATGATTTTTATGGCTAAAAATAATAAAAGTCTAGGCGAGCTATAATGGCCTATAATGTACTCAGTCCTTAAAGGGTTAAGAGTTTCTGAAAAACATTTGTGGGTGTAGAATAGAAAATGTAGCTCCTATCCTTCAATGTGTCTTTTATTTCTTTCATATAGAAGTATTTCTGGCTCAAAATTTTCTGGCTCAGTTTGGGGTAATGAGAAATTGTAGACTGTTGAAAAAACTGGAGAATAAGTAGACTGTGGACATTTGAATGTTTGCAGATTCTCTATATTGCACACATTCACTGACTGTCTTTAACAAATAATTGACAAACCTTGACGTCACATTTAGAAGCTTGGTTTAAGGAGCTCAGTGACCGCTTGGTTCCGTTAATACAGTTCCCACTAATTTTCCCATAGACTTAAAATACTAATAATTTTATAATTATGTTATATGTTATATTCAAAGTTTGAAAGCTTGCTAGTAGCTAATAAGATATGTGGTAATTAACAACCACATTTATTTATTTTTTTTTGGAAACTTAAAAAATTGTTATTAGAACTGTGGGGAAGCTGGCCCGAGGTGATCAAAATAGGAGGCAGACTTCAAATAGTCCCATTTAAGTCCATTTATTCAGGCACCATGGAAAATGTGCAAAAATAATACATATTTACAAAAACTTAACTGTGCTCAACAAAAGCAAAAACAACAGAAATTAACAACTGAGGAAAAAAAAAAACATGTGTACCCTTCCTACACAGACCTCCAGAATCACTAATTAAGGCTTCTTAAATAGCCCTCACCCTAGGGGAGCAACTCCCCCGACATACACCACCTTCTCCACAGGTGCTGTGGGGATAACTTCCAGCTTTAACCATTATCACTTCTCTGGGCCTAAGTCCCTTAACTAAATATAGTGTTTACAAAAATAAACTAAACACTTACAACATTGAAACTAAATACATAAGACCTTAAACCAAAAGAAACAAAATGAACTCAAAACCAGTTCTCCCCTCCACATGGTCCAGCCCACGGCCACACCCAAGCCTACAAAAATGGTCCACATAGGGCACGCCCCCTCTTTGTCTGGACCATGTGGAGATTCAGGTAAGTAGATGCATATTGAACCAATTAGCTAAATTTAACGAAATAAAATATCTTTAAATAACAAATGTTTGTGTGTGGTGATTAAACTAACTGAAAACTAAACAAAACAAACCCGGGAAAATTCTATTTAGTTTATATGGACAATTATTGAAAATGATCAGAGGTGTGAGCAAACAAAATTATGGAAAATTAAAAGGGACAAAGGCCCACTTTGTCACAAGAACATTTTGCTGAATTATAGTAAAAGAAAAAATTGTAATTCTGTCAACTGGTCGTACGACAGTGAGCCGTAAGGAAGGAGGCTGAGGACTAGTGAGTGTGAGAGCCACAGTCCAGGGAAAACATCCAAGATCCACAAGTACATCCAGGACAAGGCCCCAACAGATGACATGCTCAGCGAATGTCTCAGACAGTGGAGTGCAGAGGAAGAGGTGCAAGAGGGACCACAAAGAGAGGGAAGGTAGTCCACACAGAATGGGTCTCACTCCCAGAAGGGACAATAGCAGACGTTGAGGACAGTTACAAGTACCTTGGTATCCCACAAGCAAATGGCAACAAGAGGAAACAAGGAAAGCAGCTACGGCCAAATACCTCAAACGAGTTAGGCAAGTCCTAAGGAGTCAGCTCAATGGCAAGAATAAGAATAAGACCCAGACAAAACAGCTACGCCCTGCCAGTAATCAGATACCCAGCAGGAATCATAAGCTGGCCAAAGGAGGAGATACAGACCACAGATGTTAAGACACGGAAGCTCCTGACCATGCATGGTGGGTTCCATCCCAAATCCAGCACCCTACACGAGCCGTAAGGAAGGAGGCCGAGGACTAGTGAGAGTGAGAGCCACAGTCCAGGATGAAACATCCAAGATCCACAAGTACATCCAAGACAAGGCCCCAACAGATGACGTGCTCAGCGAATGTCTCAGACAGTGGAGTGCAGAGGAAGAGGAGCTGGAGGAACCATCATGGAAGGACAAGCCCCTGCATGGGATGTACCACCGGAACATAACTGAAGTGGCTGATATCAAGAAATCCTACCAATGGCTTGAGAAAGCTGGACTGAAGGACAGCACAGAGGCACTCATCCTGGCTGCACAGGAGCAGGCCTTGAGCACTAGAGCAATAGAGGCCCAGATCTACCACACCAGACAAGACCCAAGGGGTAGGCTGTGCAAAGAGGCCCTGAGACAATCCAGCACATAACTGCAGGGTGCAAGATGCTGGCAGGGAAAGCAAACATGGAGCAGCATAACCAAGTGGCGGGCATAGTGTACAGAAACATCTGTGCAGAGTGAGTGAGAGTACGGACTGGAAACCCCCAGGTCTAGGTGGGAAACACCTCCAAAGGTAGTGGAGAATGATCGAGCCAAGATCCTGTGGGACTTCCACAGGATCCATACAGACTGACAGAATGGTGATAGCGAACCAACCGGACATAGTGGTGGTGGATAAACAACAGAGCAAAGCCGTTGTGGTGGACATCGCAGTACCAAGCGATGGGAACATCAGGAAAAAGGAGCACGAGAAACTAGAGAAATACCAGGGGCTCAAAGAAGAGCTGGAGAAGGCCTGGAAGGTGAAGGCCTCAGTGGTGCCTGTGGTCATCGGAGCACTCGGGGCAGTGACCCCTAAACTGGAGGAGTGGCTACAGCACATCCCAGGAAAAACATCAGACATCTCAGTCCAGAAAAGTGCAGTACTAGGAACAGCAAAGATACTGCGCAGAACCCTCAAGCTCCCAGGCCTCTGGTAGAGGTCCCGAGCGTGGAAAAAGAGGGGATAAAGACCACCCGCGGAGGGTGAGGAGGAGATTTTTTATATATAAACATGCCCGAGGCTCTATAGGCAAAGCAGGTGTCAAATTCAAGTCCAGATAGTCTTTTAGAGCTTCATTCTACTATATAAAATAAGGGAAAAATATGCGTATCAAGGGAAAAGTATATAACTCATTAAACCAAACTCAAAATACAAAGCACAGATAGTTGTTACATTTAGGGCTAAAACACTGTGGTTATAGTCCCACTGCTTCTTATCTGACCCACTCCACTGAATCGCTCCAGGAAAAAACATCTCTCAAAAGCCATAGAGAAAGTAAATGCTTCTGCATTACGCTGCCTGACCAAAAGCAAGTCCTCATCTGATTCAGATAAGAAAACTGTTAAGCGTCTCCAAATGGACAATCACCTGCATTGCCATGTGCTCAAATAATGAAAATGGATAAATGTTTTTTTTTTCATACTCCAAGCTGCCAAAATTTGCATTTTCACATGAATTTTCTCATGCTTTGTTAGTTGTCTAGACCATTGCACAACCTGAGCACAGCATACTTGTTTTATTAAATTCTTCTTATCAAATATTAAATGATTAAATTAAACTATAATTAGGCAAAAGGACTTGTAGTATTGATTTTGTCTTGTCATAGTGGTGGTGGTAAAGGATTTCTTCTGCTTTGGGGAAAACTGATGTGCATTTGTAACACAATTAACAGTCACTCTAATTAATAAAATTAATTAAATGGAAAGAATCGAAAATGTTTTTTCATACAACAGACTTTTAAATCAGCACAAAATAATTATTACAGTTGCTCCCCACTGCTCTTTTGTGTGACTACAGAAGTAATGCTGTCCCTATCTCAACTCAGCATGGCTAAAAAAAAATACTACCTTAAACTTTAACACAACATGAGATTACTCCTGCTTGCATGTTAAGTCACGTTTGGACTTCTCAATTAAACCTACATTGATCTGTAGTCTCTTTGTCTCTCCAGAAATCTCTCTCCTGGTCTAAACCCACCTCTAAGCCCAAAGACAGGGTCTAATCAAGATGAAGCCCAAACTTTTGAAAAAAGATAAGAGCAATGGATGCATATGAGGATGGGTGATTCACTACAAGATACAGAGACTGTTTTTGTGTGTTTGTGTGCATTAGGGGCATTGTGGGGGAAAATGAACAACTGAACAACTGCAGTGTTCAGTTCCTATTATTGGGTAGCTCTTTAGTCTCTTAATGATTAAATTCTGCATCTGCACTTTTAATTGCCATACCGTTTACTTTGCTTTTCTGTGAGATCTTTTTAATTACAAAATTTTTCACAATATGTAGATAATTAGAGCAACAGCAATTTGGTCTCTTAAGTTTTTGGTAATGTTACTCAAAGATTATGAATGTAAAAAGAAATCTTAGTTTGTTTTTACTTTGTAAAATGCTATTATAGCTACACCTTTGAGTTTTCTGTTATGCTCGTTATGCTACCTTATGCACACTGCTGGTATTTTTTTTTCTGGAAATGGTTTGGTGCTGTCTTGGTCACTTGTTTACCTCAGGCCTTCTGTCACACTGAACACATCTTCATAAATGATTTTTTTAAAACAAGTTTTTGGTTTGGAGTTACAAACACAGAAAACTTAAGCTCACAAAATAAGAAAAACATGTGGCAATGTTTAAAACGCTGGAAAGTGTAATGCTAGTGTAACACAGGATATTTTTATTTTTTCCAAAGCGTTTTTCCTCCCAGGTTTTCTACTGTGCTTCTTGTTTTGATGAGTCAGCTCCTTCCATCCTATGTCCCAACAGAGAGCTTAAATTGTCAAGCAGCACAACACGCCGCAGCAGTCTCAAAATGCTTTATGTCTCTACACCAAGTTGAAAATAACGAGGCATGACAGGTTCAAAATGTGTCTTGAAGTGATGCATTATGGGTTTGGACAGGCTGATTGCTTGCACTTAATTATGAATAAAACACAGTGCGTTACAGAAGTCAGTCAAGCCATTAATACATAATACAGACCACAACCATTACAGAACCATTTCACAGTGGCATATTTATTCCCTGCTCATGTAATTGGTTATAAAACATCTGTGTGCAGAAGTGCACTGTGTAACTTTTCTGGTGAGAGATTTTATTATTATTATTATCCCATTCTGGTCTCCATGGAGATTATTACTTTGTCTGGAATGCTCCATAGTATGACCTTAAACTTTTACCTGGCATTTTTCTATTAATATGTTTTTATTGCTTAAAAATGCATTGAAAAAGATGCATGCTTATTGTGGACAGGCACATCTTGCCACAGATCTGACCTGCAACTTGGCCTGGTGGCCTGCTAGTTTGCTAGAAAATTTTAATTCCATACTTTGGAAGTAATAATGTGGAGACAAGCACATGACGAACCCAGGAAAGTTACATCGTGCACCTTTAAAGTGATGTGTGTATCAATATTATTGTACGTACACAGTTTGGGAGATATGAGGTGAAGGTGGTCACACAGTGTTCCTTGGCATCTCTGCAAAACTCTGGTACAGGAGTCAGTTTTGGTCCCTCCCCTTCATTCCAGATAAACAAGGCAATCTGAAAGAGCCAAGACATGATGCAAAATGTTGATAAACCTGTGGTGCAGACATTTACTTTCATCTAATCTTTTAATTTGTATTTTGGGCAAGTTGGAAAGTGAACTATTACCATGAATTGTGAAATACACAGATAAAACAGCACGTCACATTTATTTATTTATTTTTAATCTTTTTCTAGTATAGATTTAGTTTTTTATTCTTTTAAAAGAGTGACCTGAATAATCAGGATTATAATTTTGACACTCTTATTCAGAAATAATAATTAAAATAATGTATAATAGTAATGATGCCAGTCTGTACCCTACCAGGCAACTCTTTCACTATATTGATTGGGTGACTGGTTCCTTGTTGTAAAGCGCTTTGAGTGCCTTGAAAGGTAGAAAAGCGCTATAAAAAAAAAAAAAAGTGACCATATTCATACACAGCAACAAGGGTTCAGTGGCAAGCCCAACAGCACAAAAATGGTATAGGCTGAGGGTGAGCTTTTTACTTGGCTCAGAATAGCAGAGTACAGCCAAGATAATTCAAGTCTTTTTGCTCAACAGTCTCAGTAAATGCATTTTCTTTGCAGTGAGGCAGGTAATAGTTACTTTATATTCAGTTCCATTGTGCCCTGCCCCGAAAACTGCAGGTATAGCTCTCATCACATTTAAAGTGTACTGCTTCCGAATTCATTCATAGACATTCATTCTATACAGGTAATTTATCTGTGGCATGTTTCACACATCTCATTGTTGTGAGTACAAACCATCCCTACTTAAATCTGAGAATACACATTTTTCAAGTTACAGAATCAAGTTACAGAATCAACAGTGTTTGAGTTAACAAGCCTTGAAAACTTAGTGCTGCCTGTTCATTTCTTCCCTCACAGTTGGAGCTCAGCAGGCAGCAGTGCACAGTACAATGAGTTTAGAAGTATGGTACCTCGTGTTTCAGGTCGATGGTAAAATCTGATTTCAAGTGTTCATGGTGAATCCTTTCAACAAGTCTAAAAAAAAACAAGAGAATTTAGAAAAATAGATTAAAGAGGGGGTATTATATAAAGTTGACTTTTTGGAGCCATCTACCATGTTATAACTGTTTTCCCCTATCAAAAACATGCCTGAAAAGGTTTGAAGAGGTCATCCATGCATGTTTCAGTAATTTAACATAACCCCCCTTACTGTTGGCGAGTGTTGGGAATAACGGAGTTAAACTATAACAGTGTTACTACCTGCATTGTTTTCTCACTAACGGAGTAATCTAACTAATTACTTTTCCCAGCGTCTCAACGCCGTTACCGTTACTGACATTAAAATGTGGCGCTTTACCATTAATCCAGTTCACTTTGCTCTTCAGAGTATCTCTCAGCCGAGGAGCTGCAGCGCTGTTGAGTTTCTTTGGTGAAAGAGGAGGCTCGGGGTGAGATAATAGGCTTGTTTGAAATGAGCAAGGCGGGCCTGCGGGCGCCTGCGTGGACTACAAACGCTTAATGCATGATGGGAAATGATGTCCTGTCACACGTGCATTGACAGCTGATTGGGTCCGAGTTGTGTTTTGATCAGAAACGTGACGCCCTGACGCACAGCTGCCTCCTCCAACTTTACACAAACTACTGCGACATATTTGATATCCACATATGTTTTAAATGTGACTGAAAGTGCCAAGGCTGTTGTCAGATATGGATCACTTATAAACAAATGCAATATAATTACAATCTGTTAAAGTGAAATAAATATTAAAGGTTCACATCTGTTGTGTTTTTATTGTTTTAACATAGTAAGTAACGGCATAGTTACTTTGCCTAGTAAGTAGTTACTTCTCCCAAAGAGTAACTGAATTGCTAACTCAGTTACTTTTTGGGTGAAGTAACTTGTAACTATAATTAATTAAATTTTTGAAGTACGATGGCCAACACTGCTGTTAGCAAGACGATCTCATCCAAAGTGTACAAAAGCAGGATACAATCTGCAGTAGGTTAATTAGTGAAATGTAAGTTGATTGTATTGTGATACCGCTCTGAAGGGAGAGTGATGTTGCAAGAGGAGAAAGGACTCAAAATCAAAAGTGAAACTTATTAAAAATGCTAATATCATTTGGGTGAATAGCATTTTCAAAACAATAAAAGGTAACATATTAAGATAAATATGTTATGTGTTAGCAGTTAATACACTATAGAAGTGCAACATCTCTTTAAATACACAAAATCTACAGGGATTAGATTTAGCTTCTTAAATGAGTGCTATCCCTCACCTGTGGAGCAGGGCAGAGCTGAGGGCCCATCCTGCCGCTGGGTCGGGGTAACCGAAAACACTGGGGTCCTCAGCAAAAGCGTAGTGATGAATGATGGAGGCCTCACTGTCATGGAGACGCCGGCCTAGAAACCACTCCTGAGAAGAGCAGTGAAGAGAGGGGATTTAGAGTTTATACTTGGCTTTTTTTTTTAAATAAAACAGAAGGAGCTTCGAAATACTTAATGCATAATAATGGACAGAAGTGGTTCAAGAGTAAACACAGCAACTCAAAGTGAATGGTTTAGGGTTATATTCAATGCCCTGTCCATCTACCTAGTCTTAGCATCAAATCAGTCCTATAACAACGCTCTTTCTGATGATTCTCATTTTTTTCAATACAGTCGTAACAATTATGAATTTCTATCATTAATGCTTCAAATTATCTACCTGATCATAACCACTTGCCACTGAGACACTAAAAGTCTAAATTTTATTTTATCTTCAACTTTATTAATTATATTTTAAACAATGACTTAAGGGAATTTGTG
>JAIEZT010001243.1:34014215-34019215 GCA_019594935.1 Periophthalmus modestus
TTATCGATGGGTTTGTAAGAGCTAAAACCTACTTTTTAATTTAAATACCTACTTCCTGCTTTCACAATTTGAAAATCTGCAAAATAATGACGAAATACCGGGTGTTTACTCCAGAACCAAAGAAGAGTTGAAAAATGCTTAGTAAATAACATGTGGTACAGATGTTCCACTAAAAATTAACTGAAAAAGTTTTATAGCTCAGGTAATTATTGCTTGTGAGACAGTCCAGCAAAAACGCGAAAGTATGTTCTGTTCCTGACAAACTACAATAGTGCTAAAAGGCTAGTGGGGGGCAGAGTATCAAAAAATTATATAGTGAATTTTATTTTAAAGATATGCAGATTTTTATGCAAATGTCGTATAATGTGTTTTAAAATGCTGTACAATAACAGCTGATTAAACACATTTTTTAGAAAAAAAAAAAAAACGTAGGTTGTACACGTCCAAATAAGGGTATAGTGATATGTGGTTACATTTACACTTGGGTGATACTTAAACCTCTACCAACACTTTAAAAGACATGTTTAACACATTTCTGTTGGATTGACATAATATCATGTTAATATTGTTATTAGGATTACTACTACTACTACTACTACAAAAAATTTTTTTTTTAAACTTTCATTCTTGCCCACCCTTATAAGAGTGGACACCCTTATTAAGGGTGGACAAAATCAAAACCCTAAGGAACTGGGATCTTGGGAACTGGGAACACTTTTTTAACAAATCTGTTTTCATTTCATTTGTTGTAATTAGAGCTTTCCTCAAAGGTTAAATCAGTCCCTCACATTTAGTACAGAAAGGCCATTCCATTTAAACACAAAACATCATTTCCAAAGGTAGGAAACTAATGACAAACACACAGAAGGAATGCAACGTTTTTGCAATGGCTTGAATGTAATTAGCAAATTAGTAGTGCCAGTTAGTCAGGTTACCTAAAGTCAGTGTGTGGATGAACTGAAAAAAATGATGTAAACCTGAAGTCCTTGTACTTGACATTTTAAACGAACAATGTGCACCAGATGCTAGTAATGGTGTTTCTAACGAAGTAGTATGAGATGCTGCTACAAGAGAAGGTCAGAGACAGTCAAATGCCCAAATGTCTTTTCTTTCCTACACGGCGTTCCAAATGATTATACAAATTATATTTTTCTCTGATTTTGAAATTGTCGATATAAATCCTGCACCTTGATGTTTGTGGGACTCCAGAGGCACCAGCAGCTTCAAATACCTTTCTTGAAGATTAAGTTTTCATGAAATATCTAAGCTTTTCATACCTTGTCCAAGGTATTCAACTATTTCACACTTCTCAGCACTAGGGAGATTCTTTTCCTGTCCCATATTGCTTGAAAATGGTGGTCCGCTCAATAATGTGGGTCCTTTTTAAGTAGTTTTTTCCCCTTTAATTTGACTTACCTGGCAAACTAATTGGCTCAGGTGTCTGAGATAGATTTTACCCAAAGAGCCCACACAACACAATATCATTCATGAGTTTCACTGGAAAACAAAAAAATGAACCTTTATGACACTTCTTGACACAATTTGCATAATAATTTGGAACGTGGTGTAAAATACAAAATGGCCCTTTTGCATTCGTAGGAAACATTAGCCAAATCAGTCAACAGACACAGCAGACTGTGATGAGGCTGGAGCTGAGCCTAAATGGCATTGGCAAAAACATCTCAAATTAAAATTCTATTTTAGAGCCAGTAGTAATTAATTTGTGCGAACAATCATTCTATGGGCTTGAATATGTAAACAAATCAGTAATAAGGGGTTATAAAAGGTTGTTAAATATTTAATTTCCAATTACATATTTGAGCAAATAAATAAATACATTTAAAGTATTTGTTTCACAGCTAACATTACTACTCAGAGCTAAGTAGAATAGAGTTATCAGAGAATACATCTCTAATAATGCCATGATTGACCCATTTTGTAGTAATGGTAATAGGGCGATTTTCATGGTGATCTGCTGTACTGGCAATAACAAAACAGCAGACATTACAAAATAACAATCTTGAGTTTATAAGTGGGACAAACTGGCACTTTTTTTAGCATCTGAAGCACCTGTACATATATGGGTCAAAAGCCCAATGACGAGCAGCCTGCCCTCACGCTACATAACGCTACTATCAAACACTATCTCTCTCAAGAGACAGAGAGAAGAAAACTGCAGATCTTTGGTTTAACAAGATCAGATCAGTGTCACCGAAACATATCAAAATGAGCTGTTGGGTGTGAATTATGTAGTCAGTCTCTCATTATAACAATCATTCACCACCAAGATGGCACTATGACCACAACAAAATGAAAGATCCTCAAAATGGCACCTATAACAAGAAACTGCATGATTCTGAAATGCAGTGCACAGTGCATCAGCCTTTCAAACAAAGATTTCACTCGTGATATGTCAGATTGTCAGCCTTGACAGCTCACTTGCATCACCTGTTTACATTTCACCACTGCTTCTTCCTTGGACCTCTTCTACATAAAAAATATATAGATAATAATGACTATTACAACAAATGCACAGGATCTGCAGGTATGCTAATGCTCTGGGAGATAGGAAAAAAGCAATACAACTTAATTTCATAACACAAACAACACAAACTTTTACCTAAGTGTATAAAATAAAAATAAAAAATTCTTCTAAAGTCTGAACTCTGCTCCAAACCAGTTCCTCTGCTGATAGGGGATTGGCTGTAGACCTCTCAATAAAAAAGCAAGCTTTTCATTGATGACTGAAACAATTAGGAAACAAACTGATCAAAATGTAATCAATTGCGTAGCCCTAGCCCCCCATGGCAGTGAGGCTAAAGTCAAACTTCATACTTTCTTTTCTTGCTTCTAACTGGCGCACCACCAAAATGGAAATCCGGGCACAGATACTAATATCTTGACTTGAGGGTTAAAAAGCAGTAGATAAGCAGTGAATTGTACTGAGCAATGGCTAGTGTTTTTATTCATAATGAACATATTTTTATAGAGTTGAAAATATGGCTTTACAATTTAACAACTACTTGTTAGTACACTCTGAAGCCTAACCATTGATTTAAAAACATGCGTAGGTAGTATTATGGAAGAAATTGTGTCATTCATAAGTTAATTTACCTCATCTGCTAGGCTGTTGTTTAAGGTTTCTTAATCCAGACACTCCTGTCTTCTAATATATATTTATGGAATGGGTACCTCCAGCTTCAGCATTCAACTATTAAATTTAAAATGAATTTGGTAGAATCCAAATATGCTAATTGAAGGTTATTTTATTTTATTTTTTCCATATTAGAAATTGTTGACTGGCCTTTTGATCCTTGATTTTTTCAGAAATTCATTAAAAAGTTTAAATTATGGCAAACCCAAATCAATATCTGTGAATGTGTGAAGAGAATGCATTATCTCACATTTTGTAGTGGCTCTAGGGTGAGAAGGACACCTGTTGGTCACTGGACAGAATAGCAAAGAGCAATGCCATTTTATGTTTCTCTTAATATAAAAAAAAATGACCATTTGAATTTATCTTTTCTAGATCAGACTGATTTTCAAATTATATTTTGATGGTTTGAAAGTATGTTTAATATACAGACACTATTTCAAAGGCGGCTGTTACCTGTCCCAGTTGAGTGCCCTGCTTCAGTAGTTCCTTCTTTTTGATTTCTCCTCGACGAGCGTGGAAGGGATTTTGTTGACTCTGGATCACAATAACCACTTCCTGTAAGCCTGGAAACCACAGAAGAAAATAGAGAGAAGATGTGACTGTCTCAGAAGAAGCCTGAGGGACACCAAGCTTATTTGTCTAACTGCTCACGTCTGTCGGTTCAGGTGTATCATCACATAAAGGCAGAAGAAGTGTTGGAGATAACAAAGATGTGAACAAATTGTACCAAGACCTCACTCAATTTCACACCACAAGCAAAAGTCAAATCTACCATTCTACCATTATGAACTGTTAAAGGAATGAATAATTAATGTATAAAGTAAAATACAAACAATGACCTTTCTATGTAATCTCAATCAATCATAACTATTTATCTCTGAGGGGCAATTTAATCACATAATGTAGTATGTCAAGGGTTTACCAGTGTCAGATAGACACAGTCTACAACCTACAGAAATAAGTTGTACAGATTGGATAAATACAACTTGCATAATTATAACAAATGAGCATTGCAATAGAGTTCAAATAGATCTAATTCTGTCCTTCTGACTAGGGATGGGACAATAAACAATAATATTGTTTATCATGATAAAAAGGGTACATACTAATCGTTCGTGGGACATTTTATATAATTGTGATAATCGCCAACAAAGATTAGATCATTATATCACCTGAATGTCCAGAAAAACGACTTATCCACAGGGGAGACGACAAGGAGGGACAAAGGGGTCAGTTGTCCCGAGCCCCAGGGTCTTAGAGGTCCAGAATTGGACCCTCTACCTTTGTATTAGAGGGGGGCCCATGTGAGGCTTATTGCCCATGCCCCCCAAAATTCAGTCAATAATATTTTCTGCTAAATTGTAGTTGTTTACACTACTATAGCAGTTGTTTAAACATGGAACTTATTCATTATATTAAAGTTATAATCTTAATTAAAAAAAAAAAAAAAAGTGTAACATTTTAAAACTGTCAGCAAAGATATTCATTATCGTGATATAATCGTTTATCACAATTATTTTGGTCATGATAATCATCACACAAAATTTCAATATCTTCCCATGCCTAGTCCTGACTATAGCTGCAAGAACATGTGAAAGTATATCTATAGTTTTTGTTTTTTCTGCATGCTGACAATAATTATATGTACTTAAATGTAACTATGTAATTTTTCTGATGTTGGGTCCATCACTTGCTTGTCTCCATGTAGATGTTATTGCTTTGTGTGGAATATTCCACAGTATGGTATTAATAGTGCCATCAGTTACAGGTCAGAGTTATGGAGAGGCAACCTCATTAAAAGTTTTTCAATATATTTTTGAGCAATAAAAAATCTGGCTGTAAT
>JAIEZT010001243.1:34024215-34026715 GCA_019594935.1 Periophthalmus modestus
TGTTTTTAAACTCCATAACCTTCACTAAAATCATTTGGATAATTTAACAAAAACATGCATTCTTACTGTGAACATTTGAGTAGGCCAGGTCTGACCAGGGACTTAGCCAGATTGCATCAAAAAAATCAATGAACAAAAGGTAAAAGGAGCTGTTAACTTGAAAGATACCACTTCATGACATCACAAGGTGGAACAGAGCATTTTGAGCTTTGGCGATATAGACAGACTAATAACAAAGTGTTACTCAAATATGTGTGAATGAATGAAAACAGCTCCAGGTCTGCTTTTGAGGAGGTAACAACATTCTAACATAGCAAAAGACGATGTATAAAATCTGTCAACTGGACAAATCTTTGTAGGAGTGAAGACATTTCGCTGCTCATCCAAGCCGCTTCTTCAGTTCTGATCAGATGCTGGTGACCACTGCCTTATGTCTGTCTGAAGAGCGGGGCTAACTACACTCAAACTGTAAACATCTATTGTTTCCACTTTCAGCTGGAACTATCCTATTCAGCTCTAGTTCCAGGAGGGTTTACACAGATAACATTCTAACATAAATATTCAATTTATCATAATATAGACTCATTATTATTGAAAGCTAAAATATTTGAGTTGCTAATTGCTTATTTCTGAAATGGATATGAATGATAACATATTATTGCAATATCATTAATATCAATTGTATAAGTAATGCAAAATGTAATAATCTTTTTTGTAGGATTTTGAGCACTTTGACTTAACAAAGACATTTTTTCATAATTATTCTGAGTGAATGTATGAATCTTCTTTACTTATTGTCATTTTTTGGGATATGTATGTTATATTTAATGATTTTGTACGTGTTTTTCTTTATCTTAGATTGATTTGACCTAAACACTTGAAACATGGTTTTCAAAAACCCTGAAAACAACAGACAACAAACCATCAGCAAACCTCTGGTGTGGAGAGAAGCCTTTGTGAGTCTCAAGTCTCTGACACCATGTTTGACTTCCCGTTCTGGGTTTGGTTTCAGTAAAAGAACATTTAAAGTCGATACTTTTTATTATTTCAAACTTAATGCACAGGTTCAAACTTAATAAATTACATTTTCCATTCCAAAATGGATGCAACATTTGGAGCTCTGTTTGCCACAAAACTTAATCAACATTTTAGACTACATTTTTGATTGAAGAGGACTACAATTTTGAGGCACAGTTTGAGGTATTCAATATGATCTTAAATACCGTGATTATTTTTGTGACTGCATTACCTAATGATTTGCAGTTGTATTCTGTTTTATTCATGACTAGACATACTATGCAGATCTGATGTATGTAACTGGGTGGAGTAAGATGTTCAAACAACATGTTTTTAGCTTTTGTTTAAGGTGCAATATTTAATAATAAACTAAATAATCAAACTTTTGTTTTGTAAAAACTGATTTTGAAATGTATTTTTCTCAGAAGAAAATCAATCTTATGCCACATGGCTCATTTCATGAGTTTCCAAACATCATGTGATAGCAATGTATCAGATTGGACAGGTGCCTCCTCCTATGGGATGAGGAGCAGAGTGGAGGCGGCGCTGGTGAAGGTCTCCACTGTCTCTCTGTAGTCGCTCCCAAAGTAGCGCATGAACAGGTAGTTCAAGATCCCCACCAGGCACATCAACATCAGGAAGAACAGTATGCGCTTCCCAAACAGGTAGCTAGGGGTGCTATAGGGTAACCAGGGACAGGCCAGTTAATGAAATGTGAGTAAAAATACTAAGGATAACTATCAATATCCATTTACCTTTGGGAGGTTTGCCCCATGTAGCCAATAAAGTACTTATGTCGCACAACAAGGTACAGGAGACCTGCAAAGGCAGCTGGAGCTATGGACAAAAAAGATCTATATAGACTTCATTGAGATGATCCTGCTTTGAACTAAAGCATCCAAACAAAACATTGTGCACAGCAACACTGAAATGTTATCATGAGATACATTTCACCCAGTTTCCCGGGAGACTGCTGCGTTCACTTTGTCACATTTTCAGTACATGGTCTGATGTTCAAACATACTGTACTGTGAACTCGCACCATGATGTGTCCTTCGTATGTGAAAATAGTGGGACCTTGTTAAATTGTCGCTAGCTGACTTTTAGGAAAGCCAGCCTAAATGCATTATTGTGTGGGCCTTTGGCATGGCTCAGAGCAAATTGGAAAGTTCTGATTCATCGTTACCTTGGTTGAGGCAGACTCCAGCGCACCACATCACTGCCATAAACGTGGGGTAAGAGTCCAAGCAGTTTCGACTGAGGAAGTATAAATAGGAACATAAATTACAACATTCAAGAATGACATTGCAACAAGAAACTATGAAGCAATCACCTGCTCACAAAGTGAGACACTTAAGACTTTTAGAAGGTATTCTAAAACAGTAGAAAACGCCACCAAGACTAAATCAAATTGTGGTGCCTGGATAGACTGGAAAGCTAAAAGTGAAAGCCAGGAAAAGCTGAGCCACCTCTGATTCACATG
>JAIEZT010001243.1:34031715-34199215 GCA_019594935.1 Periophthalmus modestus
AGGTTGCGGCTCAAAGGTTGGGTCATCAGCCATATTGTCTTCTTGTTCAGACACTTCTGGTTCTGACACAGAATGGTCACAGTCATTCTCCTTAGGTTTTTCTATTGCCTCAATGGTCGATGAGCTGTCTGGAGCAGGGGCAGTAGCATCTTTGATTGAATCCTGCATTTCATCGTTAACATTCTGACTTTTTAAATCTTTAGCTTGCTCAATTTCTCCATTAGTTGAATTGGAAGGTGGCTGTTTGGAGTCTTCATTAATTTCAACCAATGTAAGTGTGATAATGTCATCGTGCGTTAGTCCTTCAAAGGCATCTAGTAGCGTAGTGGAACCAATAGTGGTATCAACCTCTGCTGTAACTGTGGTGTCCTGTTCAGAGATGTCATCCATAATATCAGAACTGTTTGGGGGATTAAAAAGGGACTGGTTAGGTGAGCATTGCATCAAGTCATTTGTGATCATGTCAAAGTCGGTTGCACTGTGGTTGATGTACTTTGAGGAGGGGAGACATTCAGTGAAGGTGGTGGATGGAGAACAAGCCCGGGACTCCTGACGCTCCTCTTCCTCCCAAAAAACAACATGGATTTCCTGAGCTGGAACTGGGAGAGTCTTGAACGATTTACAGTGAGGGTATTTCAAATCGTCAAACTCCACCCATGACCCTGCAACACATTAAACACACTTAAAGCTTGTACATATGTCTTACTTTACTTTGTTTAATTTAAGGGCAGTGAATTAGTATATCAAGTATTTCTAATTAAGCTGGATACATCCTGATTATGAAACAAAAAAACAAAAACTCTTATTGGGAAATCTGTTGTTACACAAATGGATTTTTTAAAGAGCAGAAATTAACACTACCTAGACAATAAACTGGATGGTCACTACTTAAGTGTGTTGACTTTATTCAGGAGGTTATCAAAAAGAGCAGCCGAAGATCAGTTTAGGACAATTAGCCTTTTAAACCCATTAAAAGCAATTCATTAGACTTTAAGAGGTCAATTAGTTAATGTCATATTACCGTCCACTGCACCAAGCAAGTAATTTTATTTTTATCTTGAGCAATGAAATGGTTATCCACATATTAATTGCCCATGTTGGTTCCATGGAGGCCTGAAAGTGCAGTTGACAAGTAATTGAGCAATACACGGCATAAACGTTGATGAGTGATCTTGATGGAGAGTCTGACAAATTTAAAACACAGAAATAACGCCAGCCTGCCAGGTCACAATTAACTAATAATTTACAACTAGTATTTGAAAGGGCATAAGCAAGTAGGGGAGGGCAAATTAAAGTTCAAGTTGAAGTTGAGCGTAGTTGAGTGTAGGACAATTAAGCAGGAAAAGCCAACACGTATAATGAAAACATTTACACTTACCATCAGATTTATGAATCCAGGTGACAAAGTGCTTGAGTGAACTGCTGTACTGAATGATAGTGGTGACCGAGTAGTACTTTTTCTTGAAGGTGAAGTTATAGACTTGTACGTTGTTATCAGGGAGTCCCTCAACAAAGTGCAGGGCAAATACAGGAGGAACTCTGAGAAAAAATTGTCAACTTATTTTTTTTCCTGGTTCATTAAAGCACAAATATGTCACAAATGGTCAAAACTCACTCCTGTAGCACCATTCTCCGCCTCTGCTTTTTCCTGTGGCAGTTGTTGCATGGGGCCAAATGAACTGCTCTGAGTGGATGCCAATCAGGAACAATGCTTGTAAAAGTCGGAAGCGTCTTCACAACACTGCAATGACAAAAAATGACATTCATCATATCAGACCAACATGCAGTTAGAGATTAGAAGATGTTCTCTTATATTTTTGTTATTTATAAAAAATATTATTTATATAATAACAAATGATACAAATACACACACTCACTTCTCTGTTATGTTGCTTTTGCATTCAGTGCATCTAAAATCCCAGGAAAATGTGGACTGAAAGAGTGACTCCAACCAGGAATCTAGCTTAACCAAGAGAGGCAGAGCAAAAACTGGAGTTTCATTCTGACCTGAAAACAATATATGCGTTATAAATGAACATATTGGCAACATCAACACATTCATTTTGAACAAATAAAAAAAAAAAAAGATTAACAATGAAAATTTGTGATCTTAAAAATGTAATTGTACCAAGTTTGCAGTGAAGCTTTGGCTGCAAGAAATTGAAGACCAACATCCGGAGAGATTCAAGGTCAGTGTTGATTTTGTGCAACAAGTGCTTTGGGACCTTTAAGAAGCCATCTAAATAATTGAAAAGGGGCAAATAGTTAGGCAACCAGTACAAAATAACACACACACACACACAATATATATACCGTAATTTCACGGCTATAAGGCGCACCGGATTATAAGGCGCAGCTTCAGTTACGGGTGCTTTTTCAGCATTTAACACATACAAAAGTCGCCCCGTTAGCCCAAGCATCCACAATTCATTCACAAATCGTAGCGTAACTCGCCCGGCGCCGCGTGTTCGCCGTCTGTCATCCATCGCTCCTGCGATGTTCGCAACTTTTAACCGTGCCTTATAGCCGTGAAATCGCGGTATGTATATTATATTATATTATATATATATATATATATATATATATATATATATATATATATATATATATATATATATATATATATATATATATATATATAAATGTGTGTGTGTGTGTCTGTGTAACCATCAACATTTTCAAGGCTTTTACCATATAAATTTCCATTTCCGATAAAATTCCACTCACTGAACACCAACTCTACCATTACACATTCTAGTTAAAGTGCACCACCTATTGTTTAAGTTGCAAATATGGTCGATAGACTTGATAATTAAATACCATACTTTATAATGGGAGTAAGGAGTTTTTTCTTAAGGTAAATAGTGCAAGCACAAGTTTGTATTGCTCCCTCTAACCTTTGTCAGTCTGTTGTTGACGCTGGATGGTTGCATATGCTTCGTCATAACCTGCCAGAAATGTCCACGTTGGCGACTGTCCAGGCTCATCTTTAGGTTTTAGATTTTTTAGGCTCCTTAAATTAGCTAAAGCCACAAGCAGAGAGTCCAGCCAGCAGAGGTTATCCTTATTTCGCCAGAAAATTTCAACTGGAGCAAGCTCGTTCTCAAGGTCTGTTTCTGTAAACGGCATGTCCTCAGTTTCTGAATGGATAACTTCAATATCTGACAGCATTAAAGTGTTCTCAACTGGCAACATGGGTTTGGCGGTTTCCATAGCTTCAGTCAGCATAGGCAATGGAGTATTTTTCATAGAGGATACATCCCCATTTCGTAAACTGCAATCTCTATCCAGTGTCACTGTATTTGCAAAGCTATGGTCTTCTCCAGTTATTCTGTTGTCTATGCAGGAAAGCTCTTCTTGATTGTTAATAGTTTGTAATGTTTTTGACACGTTTTCTTTGTCTTCAGTTGTTTTCAGGGAAACATTTTGATTATCTGTACAAGAATCCCAGTCCTTATCAAGAATACAGTCTTTTCGTTGTAGCAATTCCAACTGCTTTGTTTCTGAACCATCAAAATGACCTACATGTACTTCCACATCAAAAGGTGGTCCATTACAAGTACCAACAGTATTGTGCACATTGTCATCACTGGAAGCACTTGTTTGTGACAACAAGCTTTCAAGTTCTTTTAATTGCGAATGTTTTAGTGAGGAGGTACGGAGTCCATTATCAGCCACAAGTGTTTGGGGACTTTTTGTTTTGGTTCCAGTAGCCGGCTCCACAGGTGCCAAGGTGGCCAAAACATCCTCCAAAGGCCGACTGACCAATGGGAACAGGCACTGAAAGTGAACAGAAAAATTCTAATCAAACAGAGACAAAAAAAAACCATACAATTATTGTATTGTGGGACTACCTGTGGGTTTGTGCAGAGTGCTATTTTCTCCTCTAAGTTTAAATGATAGGAGCGCAGAGCATAAGTCTGACCCTTTGCCTGACACCACGGACAGTTATCCAGGGAAGTAGTCCTTTCCTGAACCTAAAAAACATAAAAATTATTAAAACATTATCAAGAAATTTCTGAATAGTCTGTACAAAGAGAATATATTAAAGAATATATAAGATACATATATAAGATAGGAAGAAAACTTTGCAACAAGGGCTTTGAAGCCCAAACATTTCGCCTTTTACCAAAGATTTCCATTTTTCTGTTGCGATAATTTTGATTGGTACTGCCCATTTACAGTATTTTTCAAATATAATTCAGCTTTGCGCAAGTGACAAAATGAGAGGAGTGCTTGAGTTGTACTGACTTTTCCCAAATACCCCACCATTGGTGAGGCTACAGCCAAACCAGTGTCTTCGCCAGCCATTGGCAAACCACAGGCACTTCTTGAGATCACAGGCGACGGAAACCAATCCGTGAATATTACCATGTCACCAGCACCTGGCTCACCACCCACGGAGCTGTGAAAGAAGCATAAAAGAAGAAAAAATATTCTGTAAATAATATTCATTTATACTGCCTGCTTTCAGAGATTACATGGACTACCCCACGCAAATAAAAGTCTGCATCATATTGTAGTGTTGCTTTGAGATCAGTGCAGAATGAGGTCCAGATGATTAAAACAACACAAACTGTCAATGGACAAGAATTTGAGATTGAAAGGAAGGATACAAGGCACTGACTGGACAAAATTTAACAAACTTTATTTTTCTTAAATATAGCATTAGGGTACTGTCGGACCATAAGTATTATATCACTTCACTTGTATATGAAGTTCAGACTGCTTTAGCTTTAGCTCGGTGTAGCTTACACGTGTGGAGTCTCGCATCGTGCTGTTTGGGCGGTTCAAATAAAGCAATACTTACCAAAATTTTATATTTACATAATCCTTACTACATCCTTGTATCCTACAATATAAAACATATATTCGCAGATGGCGTGCAGATCTCAGTTAGCTCCATGTGTACTTTAGTCTCCTTTCGTGTTACAATCGTCCTTTTTCCGCTGAGTGCCGGCGTCGGTGTCACAGCCTTTGGTGTTCCTCGGAAACAACATGCTGGGGTGGACAAACGTTCCGCAGCAGCTGCTGCCTCCTCTCGGTCTGTCAGTGAAGTGCAGAAGGCTGCTATTGTTCATGTAGGTGGCACCAGCCATGACTGTGTAAAAATTATGAGATGTCTTAATATAAAAAAAAAAAAAAATATATACAAATTATGTTATTCGTTCTTACTAATTGTGGATTTTTCTGTATTTTTCTTCTTCTTCTTCTTGTTATTATTATTATTATTATTATTATTATTATTATTATTTATTATTATTATTATTATCATTATCATTATCATTATCATTATCATTATCATTATCATTATTATTAGGTTAGGTTAGATCATTAGATTTTCAGCCTAACCTAATATAACCTCTCTTTATGAAAATTAAATCATTAATCATAATTAATACAAAAGAACTTGCATAGCCCCATGAAGAAGCACTGTTAATGAACTGATAATTTATGCCAATTTGCAATGATCAAATTTGATAAACTTGATGTTGAAATTGAATGAGCAATTCACACATATTAAAATCCAATTATCTGAAATTTACTATTAAAATATTAATAATGTGAAATAGTGTAATAACTAGAAGATGACAATAGTGTAATAATGAGATAATATTCGCCATGACATAAAAATGTACAATTAAAATGAAAATGGTATTAATTTGGCAGCAGTTCATTCATTTAAGCCTTTCCAGTTATTTTTGAACCCCCAGTATTAGGGTGGAGCTGTAGGAGGGGGAGGGATTGGGGTTACATATGTCACTCACATTCATACTACACACAGCTTTCACACCTCCTGTCTTTGTACACCCCCAACCAGCCATGCACATATTCACAGACGTGCGTGCACATGTCTCATTTTCTCTGCCACTCGTCCCGCCTTCCGCTTGTGCCCTCCTCCCAGAAGCCCCTCCTTATCTGCTCCTCTCCTGTCCTCTATTTTCCTCCTGATGACAAAATGAATTTGCATATTTTTCCCAGGGAGCACTCATTAGAATGCATAAACTGGCCGTCTGCGAGCCTCACAAGCAGCTATGGCTTTCTGCTGTGGCATCTCCTGATGCAAAAGACACAACAGGATCAGACTGTGGCCTGTGTCTGGCTGTGATTGGCATTTGGATCACTTCACCCTGCCCATTTTTAATCAGGGTTAGAAAGAAACTCTGTCAGCCATGTTCCTTTGTTTCCATTTTAGCATACAATAGCTACTTTTATTACATATGTATATTTAATTGGAAGTACTGGATATTGGGGGTCATTCCCATAGCACATATGCACCACTCTAGAATACATTAGATTACATCTTGCAAATGAGCTTCATACAACTTTGCTTGCATACATCAAGCAGTCAAGCAGGACTTTTAAATTAGTTAAAACATGGGTTTGCCTTCAATTGCCTTTTAAATAAGCCAGGACTCAGTACAGTAAGTCTTTTTTTTCATTGACTGCTATTCTAAAAAAAAAAAAAAAAAAAAAAGATATACCAATGACTTCATTGTAGTACCCAGACCAAACTGGTGGTGGCGCTATACGTGGCATACCCACACAGTGGAGGCTTGATCTGAACACTTTGACCTTCCCCTGCTAATATAGGACAGTTACAAACTGTAATAAACATCTAATAACATATTGGATGTACATATCTACAGCTGTCACAGTGAAAGTTTTCCTTGATCCACACTGAGGATTTGCGCACATACAGCATGTACTCATGTACTCATGTACTCACAAAGCTTCATGAAGAGCCTCTTCCTCTGAAACCATGACGATGAAGTGATGCATTCATCCTTCAGCCCTCATCTACAATATGCACCAACAAATACTTTTAAAATAGACACCTAACTGTAGAAAACAAGAGTTAGCCTTACTTATATGTCTATATGGGCAGACTAAGGATGCTCATATAAAAAAATACCTTTTACCATTTACCATTTACCTTTTTATCTTTAAAAGAATCATTGTGAATATTTATATATATTAAAACAAAATGAATTATATATATATATATATATATATATATATATATATATATATATATATATATATATATATATATATATATATATATATATATATATATATATATATATATATATATATATATATATGAATACAATTTTTCACCCCATGATGAAAGCATATACTAAATTCACTTAAACTGACCATATCTAATGATTATAATAGGCCTACACAGTCTATATAACACATTTTTTTTCCTTTGCTACCTAATAAGAGGTTTGCATGGTTGATTTTAAAATCTTCTAGTAATCCTTATATGTATTTATTGCAACCTATTCCCTAATATATTGACTGACATTGCCCCATTTAAATACACAACCTGAACTTTAGGAGCAAAGACCTGCTAATTTACTGATTAGCTACTGTCTCTAGCAGTTTAGCACAACACTCACTGTCTGTGTTTCATATCAAAGCTAGAGCTAGAGCTGCAATAAATAATTCATTTTAACTATATATATATATATATATATATATATATATATATATATATATATATATATATATATATATATATATATATATGTGTGTGTGTGTGTGTGTATATATATATATATATATATATATATATATATATATGTGTGTGTGTGTGTGTGTGTGTGTGTGTGTATATATAAAAATACATGTAATGAAAAAATGTAATAAATAAATTCATGCTATTTATTGTTACAAAGGATTATCCTTATTTAACAGTTTCAACATTAGAGAAGTCATTATATGCTCTAACTCCCTATCTGTTACACATCAGTCATACAGGCTCATGCACACTATGTTGTAATTGTTGCGCAGGTTTAAATATGTTGTGTTTGTGTGGTGAACGTTTTAGGAGCATGTAAAGTTTATTTCTTTGATAGAGAACGTTGTATGGCCTGTACAGGGCTATTAGCACAAGATGAATGTTACAGCATTAGAATAGATGGACAAACTTCAAAATGACTGTATGTGCTAATTATTGCCATTACTTGTACTTCAGAGGTTCAAATAAGATGTATATTATATACGTTCTTTCCTATATATCATTGTGTGTTTCTTGTAGTCATTTCCCATTAGTATGAATGGGCCTGTATGGATGCAATAGAAGACAGTACTGTGTATTCATGGCTAATGTACGTTGTCCTATATCTAGGATAAAATGTCTAAAAGTTCATTTCCAGAGTGTCTTCGTGTCATTTAGAAGAGCTAAGTGCGTGTTATGTCTTTAAAACGTCGAAATTCGCTCGTCTCCATAAGTGGTAATTTCGCAAATAGGCTAGGTGTATTGAACTTAATGCACAATAGTGTTTGTTGATGAAGAGGCTTTGAGCCCGTCCCGCACGAGCGCACCGGGTTTCACAGCTGCCCGGGTCCGTGGCTGCACGCGCTCCTCGTCCGCTCATTCATTTAACGGGCCTGCTACTGTACACTGTGTTCAACGTAGTGAATTCAATACTATGGCAAGCTCACTACACTACTCTCAGCTCCAGCATGCTCCCACTCTAACATTTTTGTATCCGCCCGCCACGGAAAACTTCAGTGACGTTTCACAAAAGCCAGCCAATCAGACGTCGTCTTCCATTAGGACAATGAAAAGCTCCTGACCAATGAGGGGCGCGGCAGAGCAGCTCGTGGCCAATGGCGCGCGAGCTCCGCCGAGAGTAATGTTAGTGAGCTGAAGACTGAAGACACTGCGTATCGCCCGTGTTCCTCACACAGCCATTGCAGAGCATTGAGACCCAGCCACAGTCACTAGGTAAGTATCATTTAGAAGTGTCTGAAATTACGAAAACGACGATAACATTCAAAGATACGCTACTGAGGAGTCTATCTTTATCATTTGTAATATTTTTCATTGTTTGTCGACATTTTTACTGAGGTGATCCGTGAAAAACAACAAAAACAGCCGGTCTCGTTATTACTCAGCCAATGAGTAAGGACCAGACGCTCGAGAAAATTGGAGAAATAAAAATTAATTGTTCGTATTTTGGAAGGAAATCGACGATTTTGTTAAAGGCGAAATATTTTATATAATGCAGTCGTGTTGTTTTCACAAAATGGAGTAAAATCTCTCGCTCGTTACGCCGTTAAAATTCGGTAATGTGTAGCGGACAGCAGGTTAGCGACAATGGTAAAAGCCTGACCGTTAGCCATTGCAGTGCGAGGCTGATGCCTGTCATGTGAAGACTGGAGGCGTGCGGGAGCAAAGAAAACTGCAACATTCAACAAAACAGCGGAAAAACAAAGACCCTGTTAAACTACACACAGATATGTGTCTGGGCTTTATTTTTCACCTCTCAAGTCGATGAATAAAATGTTGTTGGCTCTGCGCTTTACTGTAATGGCTGACTGTATTCGCATAGGAAACAAGGCAGCGAGGCGAATGGGAAGCCAGCGACAGAGGCGCAGTTCAGATCAACTTTTTCTAACCTGGTTTTCTCGCGAAACAATCCCGTAACTATGAAATGTTACGACGGCAAAAGAAAATTCAATCTTTCATCTTTCCAACGAGACCATTTTGAGATTTTTCCGATATTGTTTAATGGTTTAAATAGTCGGTTGAAATGAAGCGGTCGCCACGGTCGCTCTGCCCTCTATTGCGTGCAGTGCAATGGCTGTGCGCTGACACAAAGAGAAGGAGCCATATTCTCCATGTTAGTGGATGAAGACGAGCGGCCATTAGGAGCTCATAGAAACCCAGTCAGTAGCACAGCCCGCTCATAGACATAGTACAGACCCAATGTATTACTATACAAGGCGGCTAGTGCAATAGGATTGAATCGGGGAAGAGTTTGGTCAGGATCCGCAGCGCTTTGGACAGATTTGTCGTGTTGCAAAGCGAACAGAGAGGCGGGAGGAGACATTTGAGGGGGACTTTCTTTCATGAAGAAGGCATTCTCACAAAATGGAAGAAGAAATATTGCCGTCGTTGTTGACCTCCTTTCCCTGAACGAGAGCCTATGCGCCATTACTGCTCGACGCACACTTGCACATAGACTTGCACATAGACTTGCACACACTTACAGGAGCGTTTAAGAGCCGTATGTAAGGCAAAAACACGAGTTTGTACACAAGAAGAAAAGCTTTAACAACTGTTTTCAGATGGAAGTAGAGGATATGTGAGCAGCATCCAGGGCTCCTCAGAGCCTCAGCACTCCGCACAAGTGGCGCATTTGGAATAAAAAAATGATTTTATAGATTTTTTGCCTTTTTATGTCAAAGTTGTTTTAATGATATAAACATTGTCAAAATCGAATAAAATCATTTCTAAGTGGTCTTTTCTTGTCACATATGAGGTTTAATGTAGACAAAGCTTTTTATCTGAGCTTAGGTAAAAAGTGAAGTTATTGTGAGTTACAGGAGCGGAGCCAAAGCGCGCGCACTCACACCTGTGATCATCTGTATGCTTTTCTTTTACTACATTTATTGTTTATTATGGATTTGTGTGAGGTGACCAGGGGCCACCATTAGCCATTATTTACTCCACAAACGTCCCAAAAGCCTCAAGTATAAACACGTATAAACACGTCTAGTATTTGTTGTGGTGTTGTTTATAGCGGGATGCAGGTTAAGTTTGACAAGGAGGGCGGGACAGTAGTGGTCAGTCGCGTGTTCATGATGGAGAGAGGAGGCCAGGTAATGAAGTGCATTTAACATAATAGATTATGCCAAATAAAAGATTACAACATCCCATACAATATTATTTATAAACATTAACAATGTTACTTTACCGTTATAAAACATTTATTTCATTTTGCCATTAAAAATGTACATTCTGTAAATGTATTTTTTGTAGATCCAGTTGCCAAGATGGGGAAAGATCCGTGTAAGCCGAGGGGGAAGATGTCCTCCTACGCCTATTTTGTCCAAACCTGTCGAGAGGAGCATAAGAAGAAGCACCCAGATGCTTCTGTCAACTTTGCGGAGTTCTCCAAGAAGTGCTCTGAACGGTGGAAGGTATGCGCAAAGAGGAATGACTGCTATATAGCCTTCAGTTTTGAAAGCTCAACCTGCACTGCTGGTGATTGGCAAACTTTTCATCACAGAAAATATTTGGGTTTTGAATTTGTCAACTAAATTATCAGGGATGGGGATTTCAATTTACCCCAAGAAATGCATTCCTTAGAAGCATTATGATGAACAAACAGTACTGTATAGTTCACCTCAACCCAAAATTCTCTAAAATAAAACTTTTCCACAACAGTAATCACACTACAAGGGATATAATGCACTGGGGTGAACATTAAATGGTCAGCATAATGTATCCTATTGTGACACATATTGTCCACTCCTAGACAATGTCTTCCAAGGAAAAGGGCAAGTTTGAGGACATGGCCAAACAGGACAAGGCCCGTTATGAGCGCGAAATGATGAACTACGTCCCACCAAAGGGCAGCAAGAAGAAGAAGTTCAAGGACCCCAACGCCCCCAAGAGACCCCCGTAAGTACTACAAGCCTCCACTTAAGTGCTTTTCTAGTCTCTATTAATGCATAATAACTAAGCCCAAGTCTTAAGTACTATAAAATTGAACTTATTTTTTTACACTTTGTTTGCAGATCTGCCTTCTTCATCTTTTGCTCGGAGTTTCGTCCCAAAGTGAAGGGTGAGAATCCAGGGCTGACCATCGGTGACGTGGCCAAAAAGCTGGGTGAGATGTGGAACAGCACTGCCGCTGAGGACAAGCAGCCGTACGAGAAGAAGGCCCTCAAACTGAAGGAGAAGTATGAGAAGGTGAGGAGCCAATCACAACTTGGACACCATAATTATGTTTAGTTAGTTAGGACATCAGAATTTGCATACTTACTTTCTAAACATGTATTTTTTTGTTGTTAGTTAGTTAGTAGTTAAGAACTATGGAAACTATGAAATTGCATATAAAAAGTGGTTTGCTGATAGGTGAGCTTCACCAGTATTCAATTAATTCAATTTTGCTAAATCAAGTGGTTAAAGTGTATCAACTTGTTGTCTAATAATAAATAAATGGTTACAGAAAATGTAGGTTTTATCATAGCTGGTGTGTATTTCCGGTAAAAGTCTACCTCAAAAGTTAAAACGGTCTCCACTCGTGCCATTTTGAAACCTTTCCAGGCCCAATCTGGTCCAGTCGCCCTAAACTAAACAGTCACTTGTCTGCCATTTCCTTACATTGTGTCTGTAACATTTTCCCAGGACATCGCCGCTTACCGCGCTAAGGGCAAGACTGGCGGCGCTCCTCCAGCCAAAGCTCCCAAAACGGAGAAGAAAGAGGATGACGATGATGATGAAGATGAAGATGACGAAGAAGATGAAGAGGATGAGGAAGATGATGAGTAGAGCGCCCCCTCGTGGTCATTTGTTTATAAAGCATTTAACCCCCTTGTACACTTCACTTACTGAAATACATTAGTAACTTTGGAGGGGGCAATGAAAAAAATACAAAAAAAGGCTGTGTATATCGGTTGTTTTTATGCTGTACAGTTTTTTTCTCCTTTTTTGTATAGTTAACACTACACAGGTTTTGTGTCTTATTTTCCCAGTGGTAGATATTAGACCACTGTCCCGCCCAGTACAGTGTAAAGTGGGGCGGGCAAACAGTACTATATACCCTATAGCTCTAGAGGTGCACTGCACATAAAAATACTTAGATAATCTGAGTGGTTTCTTTATTTTTCCTTTTTGTGTGTTTGTTATTTTAAATGACATGTTATCAGAAATTGACGTATCACCATTGTTTTACTGATCTTTATGTACCACTGTAATAGCAGAAGTAAGAAGAAAGCCTTGTTTATTGTTGAAATTTAAATTGCTTCTGATGTCAATAAACATTTTTTTTTAATATGTTGGACTTTGATTGAACTTTAAAAAATGAGTTGCCAAGACAGTTGATCAGGAATATAATTTGCTGTCTATCCAGTATTAATAAAATATCTGTAGCCTAAACATAATGTAATGTAATGTACTCTCTACAAATGTCAGAATATATTTCAATTCTAAACAAAATGTACATGGAGCTACTTATGAAGCTACTGTTGATATTGCTACATTATTGTCAATAATAATATGGTTAATTTACCCAGTATTAATCACTTCATATTACAGGTACAGGTAACTAGCTTTTCTCAGCAGCTGAAGGTAATGAATTCCTTTCTTGACAGTAAAATTGTGTAGCTTAAAAACGCAAACACACATAATAAACATGAATTATAGTTTTATTTATAGATTTTCATTGTGTTCATATAGACACACTCCTTTGGTGCAGGGACAATGTAGACCTATCATCTGGCTTTAAACATGCATCACTGACGGACGATTTCTGTTTTATTTAGATACAGCTGTTACTCTCACGTACCACTCTCTAGGTCCCAACCCGAGTAAAAAAAGGAGTCCATTTATATAAGAAGGATTATGTGCTTTGAAAAAAACAGTGACATAAGAATATGGCTCATGTGGGACAAAGCCAGAGGTGCATTACAATATAGTGGAGAGTGAAGAGTAGAGGGTCCAAGGACAATGAGATATACATATACATACATATAGGCTGGGATCTATGGGGTCCCCATATTGGTTTGGTCAAGATCTGGTCAAACCCCCCCTCTCCTAAAATGTACCATTCAATACTGCTGCACACGCCTCCAGACTGGTCCTAAAGTCAAGTTCAACCTGGCTTTTGCTCAATACATCTGTGCTTTATGGGGGGGGGGCTAAATAGGCCTATACAAGGAAGATAACCACAATGCAACAGCTGCAACGAGCTGTCCCATCTCTGGATCACATGTCAGTGTCATAATTTGTGCCCACCTGATCCTCGGGACAGGAACAGGAGCCTATATGTGGAGACTATATTGTGTTTAGGAAATGCATTGTGGAGACATGGCCACACCAACAATCTCAGTATGATTTGGCTAATTGAATAGTCACAAGAGTTTATGTTTCAAAGATGCTGCATGTAATTGCTTTGAAGAACTAAGCAAATTCACATCCACTCTCCTGGCTACATTACATTACAAAAGGGGAAATCTATAAAGAACTATAGAACTCATAATGAAACACTGACAGCACTAAGCCTGTGTGCCTCCCCAGTATTGCCAATGTTCATACTTGTGCTAAATGTCCTCTGGCCTGCTAACAGCACAACAAAGCAAAGCAGTTGAGAGCTGCATTTGCACCAAACTGCCCCGGGTCAAAGATAGGAGCGGGACAAACTATGTCCAACAGTTGCAGAGGCCCCGTGCGCGCTCAGCTGTTCTCTGTGGCTGTGTGAGGCTGAAACAGCACAGGCAGTGTTAGTACATAGCAGCAGCAGCAGCAGCAGCAGCTTTAGCACAGCACCACACACCGCCTCCGAGGCTCTGTTTAATCCCGGCCACCTGGCGTCCACTGTGCACGCTCCAACTGCAGTCTCACAGCGACCCCTAGAGGCCGCGCTCTGTCATAACAAAAACACCATTAATACACTTTGGCCTACGGGTGGTATGGCAAACGTTTAATCACGATTTTCTTGGAGGATTATATGCCTTTAAAAAAAATGACATGAGAATATGGCTCATGTGGGACGAACTGTTGTGGGACAAAGCCAGAGGTGCATTACAATACTGTAAAGTGGAGAGTGAAGAGTGGAGGGTCCCGGGACATGAGATATAAGATACACGTAGGCTGGGATCTATGGGGTCTCCATGTTGGTCTGGTCGAACCCCCCCCCCCCCTCTCCTAAAATGTACCATTCAGTACTGCTGCACACGCCTCCAGTGCAACTCATTCATTATTATTATTATTATTATTATTATTATTATTATTATTATTATTATTATTATTATTATTATTATTGTTATTGTTATTGTTGTTATTATTATTAGTAGTATCATCATCATCATCATCATCACCATCATCATCATCATCATCATCATCATCATCATCATCATTCATCATCATCATTATTATTATTATTATTATTATTATTATTATTATTATTATTATTATTATTATTATTATTATTTATTTTAATCATGATCCATGTATTGTATTTTATTTCTTGCCTTAGATAAAATCATCTGCTTCTCCTGAAAGTTCACACTTCACTGACTTGGTTAAGCCCAGCTGTCACTTAGGTGTCCTACTCTGGCCTTACAGAGACTAACCAGTGGGGAAGTGAGTGGGGAATGTTTGAGCACAGACATGATGATCATGATGATATGACCAAATCAGGATATATATCGCCACAGGTCACAGTTCAGTTTGATTTTTATCATCATATCACCCAGTCCTGCTTGGCCGTCTGTTTAAAATACATGCAAAGGTGAAGTATTTTAACAAAGACTGACTGGAGAATTAACCTATAGCCTAGTGTGCATGTTTTGACTTCTTTATCAAAATGCAGCCATGTAAGCCTACAGTTCTCCAACTGTACATCTACTCATCACTGTCTTAATAATGTGTCCCACTTACAGTTTATAGTTGCTAATATACATTGTTCTCCATCTGTGAGTCCACCAGGAAACTGTAAACGATGGGTAAAAATGCAAAGAAACTATAGCTAGTAAAGTTGAACATCAACCGTTTGTTTACATTTTCAGTCATCACAGAAACGGTCAGAAACTGCCAGGTGTAAGAATACTCAGCTATAGAATATTGCATCATGCAATATCAGGTTGCTCAGTGGACCGAGGATGTGAGGGAGCAGGCTGAAAGAAGCACACTTTGACTCATACTTCTGTGTGAATAAGAACAGAGACCTGCACTATGTCAAGTTTTGGTTTTCATTTATTTTATCACCACACGTCATAATGTTGACATGTGGAGTAACGGTACAATCTTTGTTACAAACCTGTCCTGAAGTGACATGAGGCAGCATTAGATGTAGCAGCACATCAGAAGATGGAAAGAGATGGAGAGGATTTGTCAGATTGGAGGCCAAGAGGAAGACCAAACAGTGATGTAGTGAAAGAAGATATATGAAGTGAATAGGTTTGAGAGGAGAAGATGCAGAAGATGTGATTAGATAATGGATTAACTGCTGAACATCCAGGGAAAGAAAGATGTGCAGCATTAAAGACAGAGCCTTAGAGATCTGACATGATCAAGAGAGATTGAAAAGGAGGTTTGCCCCCACTGCACACAAGTACAGCTCTGCTCATTCAAAAAGAGCCATTCTGCTAGGATTCGGCAGTGGTAGAAGTACTCAGGTGTAAGTAAAAGTGTAGATACCAGAGTAAAAAAAGTACTTTGAGTACTTTGTTACGCTCCAGCACTGATGTTCAGTTTGTCAAATCTATGTCAATCAGTAATGAAATGAAGTCAAGGGATTTATTGTTGGGTGTGGTCACATATTTTTGATGATGAAGGTGAAAAGGTTTATTAGGCTACCATGAATCTCAAAAGAAAAAAAATAAATGTGAAACCTTGAAAACCCAATCACATAATTCCTGAGTGCACCAGTGCCTCTGAGCTGCTGTACAATGTTAACACTGTAAGGTGGTTCTCAAGCATTTGTACTTCACTGCATTATTTAACCATCTTGGACGTGACCCCAGTCCAAGGGCATCCTGCGCCCATAGAGTCAGACCAGAGTCAGGCTCCATCTTTACATAATGTGCAGTGTTTGTGCAAACATATCCCCTCCCTTCAGTCACAGAGAGGCGCAGTGAGGAAACTCAATGACTGAAGCATTACCTATTTATAAAGGACCAGTACGTTATATTTTAGTCAACCAATAAGACATAAAAGCGCTGAACATGTGTAACCAATCAGAAAACACTTCTGTGGACCAGCCCATGCAGCAGCCAATCAGATCACACGTCTGTTCCGCTGCCTTATCCATCAAGAAAACAACTTGGGGATAAATCAACTTTACAGTTTTTATTTTACGGACAATTTGATTTAAAACAAATCAATATATCACTCAGTAAATGGGTGTAATGTTGTCACCATTATATCTGTATGTGGTTTGTCCCCTAGATGGCGTTCTTGTCTCGCTACGTCTCAAGCCACGACAGACGCAAATACAACAAAGTCGTTGTAATGTTTCCTATTGTTGCTTTTTGGGGGTGTAGGCGTGTCGTGGGTGCATTTTGTTAAAACAATGCTGCTTGAGTGGGCACATAAACTCATGATGAGTGCACTACTTGTGAATCATGTCTCCACTTGTCACTTATAAGTCATCACTTGTACCAGTCTTTTAGATTTTAAATGAGACAATATCAAATCCATCATCTTACTGCGTGTGGGCTTGCCTCTCCACTGATCTGGCCTGTCAGTGGGCCTGGTGGAGTACCATATTGTGCAAAGCAAGAACATTTGAAGAGAAAGTGGCCAATCCTCCAGCTGAAATGTTATGTTACACTTTTAAATCTCTGGATATTTAATGCATTTGTAGAGTGAAAAACATGCAGCCATAACGAAGTGTGAAAAGCATTTCAAATGATGTTAAAATGCCATTCAGATTTGTAAATAATGCTGCAAAATAGGTACAGTATGCCTATTTGCAGTGGTGGAATGTAACAAAGTAGATGTAGTAAAGAACTCTACTTTTCTACTAAATTTGAGGTATCTGTACTTTACATGAGTACATTTTTAAGTGAATGAGCTTAACTTGAACTTGAGTACATTTGAGAGCAGTATCTGTACTTTCTAATCCACTGCATTTTTTAACTGGACTGAAAAGTAGAAGTATTTTTTATGATAGTTTGGGACTTGCTGAAAAGGGAGGGTTTATTTTTAACATATTTGAGCAAACAAAACTATACAATTAAAATAGCTAGAAAAAAAAAAATATTTTATTGTTTCAGTTGAACAAAATTAATCATAAATCTGTATCAAAATCAACATATGTTAAGCTTTATTTGATCTCAAACTCTGTGTGAAATACTTTTACCTTTTACTTTTTAAGAACATTTTTAAACAGGAACTTTTACATTTTTATCATGTGATACTTTTACTTTTACTCGAGTATTTTTATGTATTAATTTTTTGCTCCAGTATCTGTAGTTTTACTTAAGTAACAACAATGAGTATTTCCTCCACCACTGCCTATTTGCCAGTGTACACATTTTCAAAGGAAACTGCTCAAATGCACAATATAGTCCCAAATGCAATAAGGATAGTACAGTGTCATATGACCTGTCACCTATGTGTCATGTGTTATAGCACAATGACATAATCAGGACACAGTTAGTGAGGCATCAGAACAATAACACATACACACAGCTATACAAAGAGTGCGCTCATGAATAATAACACGGCTATATAAATCAAAAGGATGAAGAATGCATTTGATTGAGAGAATGATCACAGGAACAGTGTTTGGTTTAGATTAAAGTTGTATGGCAGACTTTGAATCAAACAGAATGAAACTGACATTCTCCCACTGAACTGCAACCAAAAGTCAAGAAAGAAAATGTGTACAATAGAATGAAGTGAGAAATTCAGAGGCAATAGACATGAAACAAAATGGTGACCTTAAAAGACAAACTGGGGAAAGCAGAGAAAAATGCTTGCACATCAAGAAAATATTTTCTCCAACTCCCAGTGGTGGAAGGTAACAAAGTACAAGAAGTAAAGTACTGTATTAGTAGAATTTGTAGCTATATGTATTGAAGTACATTTTACAGTGGATACTTTTTACTTTTACTTCACTTTATTTGAGAGCAGTATCTGTACTTTCTACTTCACTACATTTTGGAACAGGACTGAAAAATTAAAATTACTTTTCATTTGATTTGAGGGAGAGTTATTTTTACCATGTTCAGTTTTTGAGGTCAAGGTTTGACTTTGAGCAAAGAAAAATACATACACAAAATTCATAAGAAACATTACAAAATTGATTGGTATTGTTACTGTGACCAAAATATCACTATATTTAACACTTTAACAAATTAACACTTGTGTGAAATACTTATTTTTTACTCTTACTCTTACTTTTAAAAACTGATACTTGAATACTTTTAGATTTTTCATGTTATATTTTACTTTTACTTGAGTAACTTTCTACCTCAGTATTTATACTTTTACTTAAGTAAAGAAACTGAGTACTTCATCCACCACTGCCAAATGCCACTATTTTCTGACCTGGGGTATGGGCGTGTGGAAATCACTTACTAGGGGGTACTTTGAATGAGTCATGATTTTAAAAGACAGTAAAAGTGACTTGTACGTATCCTAACTCTTCACTGGCAATTCTTGGGGTACCTGTGAACCAACGCCCTACTGACACCAGTCACCAGTGGGAATGTGTGCTGCTACTGTACTATGACATGTGTTGTGTTAGATTTGATGTCAGTTGTTAAATCTTTCTAACATCTTGATTTTGATCGCATGTTCTTATCATGGCCTGTATAAAAAAGTGTACTTAGTGAGTGTGATGTCACCCACAGCGTTGGGCTCCAGTCAAATGAAGCTCAACGAGGCTAGAGCAGTTTTAGGGACGAATTCCATATTTGGAATTCTGACCGCAAGTATCATAGTAGCCAAAGAGCCAATCAAGAATGAGGCTGTTGAAGGCAACGTCCCTTCCTGCTCACACTGCTGCTTTGGCAGGAGGCGGGCGCTTAGCAGCGCTGTCAATCAAACCTGTAGCTACAGCTAGCAGGAGCAACCTCAGGGAAAGAAGGCACTTGATTTGTCTGTTATTAATGTTCATATCTTGATTTACAGACACAATAGTGAAATAAAAAACCCAGGATCATGTAGAGGGTTAATACGAATATTTAAGACCAACCACGAGTCTGACAGCAGCAGTTAGAGAGAGGGGACACAGTTCTTCAATATCAAGTGAATTGGAGCCAGAGTCGAAGGAGCCAGAAGTGAGCCCATGATCACTTCCTGTTTGGAACGTGTCAGCTAGCAGGTTAGCTATGTCCATTTATATATACAGTCTGTGGTTCTTATTCTCATGATGTTCTTGAACTTTGCATTGTAACATTATAATTTCCCCATGTCAGACAAATTAAATGTTATTTTGTTATGTAAAAATAGTATCAGGTATATTAACTAAGTCCTTTGACTGAGTAAGCCTAACTGTGTTTAATATGTGACACTAGATTGGTGCAGCTACGACAATGATAGATTTCACATACGTGTGCATTGTAATAAAAGGTGTACAAAATAAATAAATATACAAACATAAAATTTCACAAAGAGACAAACTATTTCAAAATACAATGTGAGAGATGCTCAAAAGTCCTAACAGAATTTGACAAATTACAAAGTGTCATTATGATGCTCAGAACTACAGACATGACCACACAAAGGCTGCCTATCACAGATGTAATAAAACTATGAGAGGCATTAGAGAGGTATCTGCTGCAGTGGAAAGCATGTCTGGGCAAAGCGGAGCTGTTTTCATTTACATAGATTACAGATTATATTCTAAATGTACAAGAGAACATATCAGTCACCATGGGGATTGTAAATGAGGCATGTGTCAACACTACAGCCACAGTTATAGTAATCAACAAAGTGCTCCATGAGGCAGACCAGAGTATTACACTGGGCTAATGGTATAATCGAAGGATAAGCTGACAATATCTCTCTTTAATGACACTGGAAACAGCAGCAGATATTTACATAGAAAACTGTCCATCAGTGTCAGCTGCATTTACAGCTCACGGAAATCAGTGTCCCGTTTATAGGCACCACACTGAGCACATTTCACCACTTAAGTTGGCATATTTTGTTTTGAACTGTAAAAACAGTGCTCATTTTCATTCCCTTGAAACCCATGGATATAAGACTAGTACCATTTCAGATTTTTAAATTTATGACTAATGTAGGCTGTATGCTTTTTTTAAAGGTCCTATATGACACAAAACTGTTACCTCCTCAAAAACATACCCGGAGTTGTGTTTTGTCTCATTCACACATGTTTGAGCAACCCTGCTTTATTAGTTTGTTTACACCTCCAAAGCTCAAAAGGCTTTGTTCCACCCTGTGATGTCATGAAGTGGTAGTTTTCAAGTTAATAGCTCCTTACCTTTAGTTCAGTAGAGATTGGCAATTCCAAGGCTGAAATTATCTAAATGATTCTAGTGAAGGTGCATGGAGTTTAAAAACTCAGTGGAGCACGTATTACCATGTGACATCACAAGGTGGAACTGTATTTTCTGTTAGAGAGAAGAGGCCTAAATGTGCAGGGTTTGTGTGTTAAACATGTGTGAATGAAGCAAAACACAAGTCCAGGGATGTTTGTGATGAGGAAACATTGGAACAAAGATTAAAAAAAAGCGTAATATGGGCCCTTTAAATGACAAATTATTAAACAAGAGTCAATAGAAAAATGTAATCTTATATGGTGTTATTGTTCTGTAGATATAGATGCCCTGGTAGACTTATAGAAGTGGTAACAAATCTGCCGCTATGGTCCTGTGGAGAGTAAGGTGTAAGTGTAAAGGTCCGAACTTGTCCTGGTCTGAGCCCAGCCTCGTCCTGATGTAGTTCAGCTTTAGTTCTGGGTTTAGACACAGTTTAGTTCCAGTTATGATTATGGGTGAATGCTGCTGCTGCATGTTGTTGTGTCAGTAAATGTTGAAAAGAAAAAAAAAAAAAAAAAGTATAATTTTTTGATAATCTTTTTCTCATATTTAGTCTAAACCTTTAATTATTCATTACAAATGTAAACATATTAAGAACCACTTTCAAACAAACTCATATTGTGTTACAGAGCTATGCACTTGTCTGTTTCTTTCACCTGTTTCACTCAAACATGTCCTCACTTGCCTCTACAACTTTAACACTAGAGATTAACTGTGACCTTTGCCCCCTTTGATCATGTGATGTCACTGCTTTGCTATGTAGCCCACTGACAAAACACAAACTAGGCTGACTTTTAACCATCCTCTCCTAAAACTTTGAATCTGGTTTTGAAGTTATCCATCACAGATTTGAAGAGTAGGACTTAGATTTTTTTGTTGGTGGAGTTTTCATAATGTGCTACAGTGAGTCAGAAGCGTGGGATTAAAGAGGCGGCTTCATCAAAGCAGAATCTGTCAGCTCAAATCATCATTAGAAGAGGGATTGATATTAGCAGAGAGCCGTGATGGGATGTAGGGACGCACATTACAGAAACCTATGGAAGGCACTGCAGTGTTGCTTTTAATCAAGTAATCAAATATTTATTTATTTTTTCTTTATTGAAAAATGAACAAGAACAGATTTACACTTTGCTGATCCCATGCCCAAACTGGGAAGATACTAGTTTACTGTACAATTTTTCTTGTATGATTCACGCTAAGCCCCACCCCGTTTCTCTGACGCCATTCACGCTAAGCCCAGGCACTTGTCTCTGAAAACATTCACAGATCCCATTCGCCCCACCCCTTGTTTGATAGTCATTGACTGTGATTCACGCTAAGCTTCTTTTCTTATATGATTCACGCTAAGCCCCGCCCCTTTTCTCAGATGATTCACGCGATGCCTCACTCCTTTTTCTCTGCGACAGTTGCATGATTCACGCTAGGCCCACCCCCTTTTCCTGTGACAGTCGCATGATTCACGCTAAGCCCTGCCTCTTTTCTAGCATGATTCACGCTAAGCCCCGCCCCTTTTCTCATATGATTCACACGATGCCTCACTCATTTTTCTCTGCGACAGTCGCATGATTCACGCTAGGCCTACCCCTTTTCCCTGCGACAGTTGCATGATTCACCTTCAGCCTTGCAACTTTTCTTGTATAATTTACTCATATGATTCACACTAAGCCCTGCCCTTTTTCTCAGTGACAGTTGTGTGATTTACGCTAAGCCCCACCCTCTTCTTATATAAATCACTGTAGGCCCCTTTTCTTGTACAATTCATGCTAATCTCGCTTTTGTTCTGTGGCAGTAGTGTGATTTACACTAAGCCCTGCCCTTTTTCTCTGCAACAGTCGTGTAATTCATGATAAACTCCGCCCCTTTTCTCAGATGATTCACACTAAGCTCCGCCCTTTATCTCTGTGACATTTGTGTGATTCATGCTAAACTCTGCCTCTTTTCTTGTATGATTCATGTTAAGCCCCACTCCTTTTTCTCTGCGACAGTCACGTGATTCACGCTAGGCCCTGCCCCTTTTCCCAGTGACAGTCGTGTGATTCATTTGCCTATTGATATTCAAAGAGAAATATTAATTCCTTACTTCATTCAATCTAAACAGAAATAAAAGGCTGCGACAACGACACCTTGACTCTTCTTCTATTAAATAATAAATAATTTAAAATAACGTACGTCACGTACGTAACATACGCGCAAAGACAGCGGTGGAAGTGCGGTCTGTGGTGTAGGGCTGGCCCATTTCGGCAACATGGCGGCTACACTGAGAACTACCATTCTCGGCCGGAAGTTTCGAACCATACTTTGGAAATATGTTGATGTTTGACAGACCCAGAGCCCTCAAAGAAAAGTGAAGTTCAACTACAAATTTTTGGCTTTTCTGTAAAAACAGCTTTCCTGCCAGTGATTCCACATCAAAAAATGGCTATTAGGCTATTTATTAAATGATGATATTGAATACGTGGTGTACAAAGGAACTTATCAGATCTTCATCAAGATGTATAAACTTAACTATTGTGACATCACCAGGCCAGGTTATAGGTCAGATCTGTGGAGAGAGGCAACCACACTCACAGTAAGAATGGTCAATGGTCACATCTTTATACAGCGCTTTTCCACCTTCAAGGCACTCAAAGCGCTTTACAACAAGGAACCAGTCACCCATCCACACACACATTCACACACCAGTGCACGCAGACACTGGGGGCGAAGTGGGTTAAGTGTCTTGCCCAAGGACACAACGACAGCATTCATCTGTGAGAGTTGGAATTGCACCGCCAACCTTCAAGTCAGTGGATCTAACCACTCAACTAACGATGTTTATGTAGAGAGTGGGATTTGAACCTTCAGATCAGTGGACAAACACCCAACCAACTGAGCTACTGTCGCCCATATGCATGTAGTGAGGCGACATTAGCAAAGTAGTGTTTGAATGAAGGTTGGTGATTGAGCCTGTGGGTCAGATCCACTGACCCACAGGTTGGTGGTGCGATTCCAGCTCCCACAAATGAATACTGATGTTGACTCTTGGGCAAGACACTAACCCACCTCACCCTCAGAGTCTGTGTACACTGGTGTATGAATGAGTGTGTGAATGGGTAAGTGGTTCATTCATGTAAAGTGTTTTGAGTGCCTTGAAGGTGGAAAAGAGCTATGTAAAGATGTGACCATTTACCATGTTTTACAATTAAAAAAATGTAACAATTGAATAAATGCAACATAGACATTCCAGGGAAAACAATGACATTAAAAGTATAATGCACCTTTAAATTCTCATTTTTCTCAAAAATTAGCATGGGCAAAAATCCATTTGAGTCCACAGTAAAGGCATCTTTCCAAAAATTAACCAATTGACCCAGTCTAATAATTTTCTGGGTATTTTTTCTATCAGCCATTTTTTTTTTTTTTCAATTGGGTCCCCTCTTCCTCTCTCCCTCCCTCAGTTATTACATTAGACCAACTCATTCCTCTGCTGAAACTCTAAATCACTTTCATAATTTGGGGCCATTCGTTCCTAATCAACTTTGCACACAGACACTTCCTGGTTGAGACTTAAGCCGATGGAAAAGCAGGAAATAGGGCGCCACAGAGCATCCAGAGCAGCTGTCTTCCTAAAGGCTATTGAGCGTATATAATGAATTTCAGCTCATTATATTGTGCACAGTCAAAGAGGCTTAAAACAGCCCCTGACAATGATTTTCAATAGGACATGGTACTAAAGGAGCGTTGGCATGGACTAAGACAGTTAACACAGTGTATTCTCCAATATTCTGACAAATTACTTTTAAATTTAAAATACAGAATAAGCAGAATGTGGTGTTATCTTGTTTCAGTGGTAAAGTTTGCAATTCAACATCTGGGCCAAAACACTAAAAACATTTGGGGTTGTCAAGGCCCAAAAGTGGGTCACACTGGATTCTTTTTTTTTTATTCATTAATGTTTTTTATTGGAGACATAGGAACATAAATATAGTGTGCACTAACACTAACACCAACACCACATCTACAGTCTGTTTTCTCCTTTATCCAAAAATACACCAATTCACTGTGCATGTATTGCAAGAACTATCAAGCCTGAACAAGAAATAATAAAAAACAACATAACAATAAAAAAGAATAAAATTACAATGGTTACATCAGATCACAATCAATTAAAATCGGATCTAAACAAGGCAACACACACTCTCCAAGCCTTTTAATATTTTTCAAAGTCAAGTCTCATAGAAAATTCAGTTCTTCCATTACATAAATAGCATGGACAATATTTATCCCGTCATCAAGCGGAGGAACTTTGTCACTGAGCTGCCTCCTTGTAATACACTTAAAGTATGTTATAAAGCAACAGTTGTACACTGGTGTGTGAATGGGTGAGTGGTTCCTTAATGTGAAGTGCTTTGAGTGCCTTGTGGGTGGGAAAGAGCTATATAGAAATGTGACCGTTTATAAATAACAGCGAAAGTTCTGGGCATCCCCAGAATAAGTGATAATAGCCAGCTTACTCTGTAGCACACTTTCTCCAGCACCAGCCCTCCCTCCTGTGAGGGAATCTGGAAAAAAAGTATCATATTTTTCCAGACAAAATTTCTCCAATGAATGGATGCTGTGCTGCACTGGATTTTAAGGGAGATTTGTAATAGTTTTAGAGCAAAAAATAAAAAAAATCCAAAGCAAAAGAAAGAAAAAAAGATCTTTAAAGGGCTCATATTACACTATTTTCTATGTTATAATGTTGTTTCCTCGTCACAAACAGACCTGGAGGTGTGTTTTGCTTCATTCACACATGTTAAACACACAAACCCTGCATATTTAGGGTTCTTCTCTCAAACAAAAAACATTCTGTTCCACCTTGTGATGTCATGCGGTAATACAGGAAGTGCTCCACTGTGTTTTTAAACCTCACCTTACTTCCATATTTCACTCTAGTGTGTAGACTATAGTAAACTATATAAAACAGTGAAGGATACTATGTCCTACCCTTGCATTAGTACTTAAACCCAAGGGATGCATTATGTTTTGTCCTCTGCATTTGACTCATCCATTAATGCCACAGGGGAAATTTGACAGGATCTCCAGATTGTGAGCAAGGTTCATGATCTCAGATCAGATCAGATCAGAAGAAGTTTTATTGCCATTTTCCGTGAGCAGAGCTCACAGACTAGGAACTTACTTCGGTGATAAAGTGCGACATACAACACAACACACACACAAAAAAAAACACACTAAATAAATACAAAATAGGGCATGCAGGAGGTAGAAATATATACAATAGTAGAAATATATACAATAGTGGCATCAAAACAACAACAACAACAGTGCAACATGGGTTATTAAAGTGACCAGTGTTATGAAATGTCCAGTTTAGTGCAGGTTTAAGAAGTGCAGGTCTGGAGTACCTAGCTGGAGGATTAACCTATTTTGTTTGTTTTTTTAGGTTGATGGAAGTAACTGAAGCACAAAGGATTGGGAGAACTAATGCAACATATTTGAACAGCTTTCGGGAGCTCTAACCAGTGGTGGAAGGCAACGCAGTATAAGTAGTAATTACTATACTTAATTGCTATCTGTACTTTTATAGTGGATATATTTTACTTTTACTTCACAACATTTGAGAGCAGGCATCTGTACATTCAACCCCACTACATTTTGTAACTGGACTGAAAAGTAAAGTACTTTTCATATTATTTGAGGGGGTTATTATTATTTTTTTTTACCATGTTTGTGGTAACATCCTGACTAAAGTTTTTGAGTTCAAGCTTCAGCTTTGAGCAAAACAAAAAGAAATACACAAAATTAATACAAAAAAATAAAGAATTAATTACCAAAATATGTATATTTTTTTAATCAGTATCACTGCAACTTGTGTGAAATACACAAGTTGCAGTGATACATTTACTTTTTACTTTTAAAGTACATTCTTAAATACTTTTACGTAAGTAGATTTTTTTTCATGTGATACTTTTACTTTTATTTGAGTAACTTTTTACCTATTTACTTGTACTTAAGTAACACAATTGAGTACTTCATCCACCACTGGATGTAACATATTAAAAAAGTCATTATCATGTTTTTCATCATGTGGACATGGACACTATGGCCCCCTTCTGTCACTTCACTCTGTTTATGCCTCCATGTTTATCACATTTGTCCCCAAAACAAATCTATTCTTAGCTTAAATGTTCGACCAGAGTGATTCAAAGCAGCAAACAGCAGTGTAGTGACCAGCTCAATAACAGTCTCGTCCACAGCCGCACACTAATCCTATTATTGTCCAGGTATTATCACCACACATGAAAACAGATAACAGACTGCATACTGGCTCTAATCCACATATTATACATCATTATCGACAGTGGATGTGCTGCTAATCTCAGCTTTGTGGTACAGACCTAAAATGAGTAATTTTGGGACAGTTTGTGACAAGTTAGGTAATCATATCATAGACTTTCTGAAAAAAAAAATCATATTAAGAGTCCGAAAGCTTGCCTGGGGATAATTAGCTACATGGTAACTAATGACCACCTATAATTTTATTTAAAATCTGTTTCTGAAACTTAAAAAACACAAAGTTATTATCATTATTCCATTGCAAAAAGTAACACCGCAATTGCAGTACTATGGTTTGAACTACCTTAATGGATAACGGAGCTGGAACAGTGCGGCATATTGCGCAAGAACTTTATATAAGTTAAAATATATTTGGAACATTCCAAACAAAGTGATACTATCTGGAGACAAGCAGGTGGTTGAAGTTATAGTTCAACTTTAACTGGTCATGTCTAACAGTAATTTTCCAAACAAAAATAGTTCATATTTTGTGTCCAGTCACTTTACAAAAAAAGCTGTAATAATATTTAGTGCAGGATTGTGAGTGTGAGTCTAAAGGAGGAAATGTCACTGGTCAGGTGAACAGGCCGCGGTTTGTTGTAAAAACAAAACTCTGAGTCCACACCCTGCTGCTGCTCTACTCTTTATGAAGTGCATGGGCTGCTTATGTCTGAGAGAGACTGCTGTTATTATCAAGTCATGATAATACATTTGATTAATTAGCAAGGTGGGTGAAGAACTTAAACATCTTGCCTAAGGACACAACAGTATGCACTAGAGTCACTACTGCTCAACTAGTATTAAGATAACTAGTATTTCCTGTGGTCTCCCATCCCGTTACTAACCAGGCTCTACCCTGTTTAGCTTCCAAGATTAGATGAGAGTTGGTACTGTCATGATATACTTGCCTGAGATCCAGAACACACACTTCTTCAATATTTTACGAAGATACGTCTGGTCACAGGGTAATCTACCTGTTTTCAAATGGCCGTGACAGGTGGATTAGCCAATCGGGGGCATATATGGTTCGTCCGTATCAAAAAGTCACATCAAATCACAGGACACTGAAAAATATTATAGATTTCTGCATAATCAATGAGCAAAGCCTTACACTTTGTTAATCTGAGGTGAGATAAATGTGATTTTATTTGTAAATCATAGGTGACCAATGAGCTCCTTTGTTTCATATGTGTCACTGAAAAAACAGATCTAATTGATCAATCACATTTGACCAGGCTTGAGACACAATGGAGGGCGTAGGGACCAGACTGATACCAATCCATATGAAAAATACAGATATCATTCTGCATTTGGCAAATGGTACATTATATTTAGCGCCAAATAACAGCATTAGGGAAAATAGATATACACCGCTGATCCACAGTGAACTGTAAAGTTTTTACAGATTTTTTCTTTTATATGATGAAATGTATTGTTATTATTTTTTCAACTTAGTAAATTTCGTATAATTTCTTGATCAAGTAAAACTATATGTCAAAGTCTATTAGTTACAAACCAATCTGTGTTAATAAAATGTTCTCTAAAACTATGAGGACACATTTGGAATTATTCTTTTCCATGGTGCTTCAGTGCTGCAAAAACTGTTTTCGTTCCCTTGTTTTGAATGTTTCTCTTGAAGGTGGTGCAGTGTTGGAAAGTCGTGTCCACCTTGTAATAACACCATGTTGTGGCTTATTCCTTGGAAAAAAACAAAATCTGCTCTCCAGACCTTTTTTTCTCACAGTAGAGATGAGAGCAGGTTGTTTTACTGAATTATGCTGTTTAATCCTTGTGTTTGTTCAAAATATTTATCTTTCCTTGTTAAGTCATAGCATCTTTTAAGCCCTTTTCAAAAATAGAAGATTAGGGAAAATGTAAAAAAGCTTATTGCTGCTAAAATGTTGCCAAATGCGCAAACAACATCTGCTTTCCCCTTCAAAAGTACAAAATATTTCATATTAAAACTATCCGAGTATTACATATAACACTAACATGAGTGAAAGAGCAGCATCCATTAAGCTCATATGAATTTAATGTGTCCCAACACGACTCATGCATAAACTACATCCAACCTAGATTTTGCGTATTTGATATGAAGAAGTCAGTAGTAGTTATCTTTCTTGTGCTCTTATATGTGCACTTTTCTGTTACACAAAAAGTGCACATATTTTGGCTCTACCAGAGGACTAGCCAAATGTCACAAAGTCATTTATAGATGAATGAATAGTTTATTGACTCTGCAGGAAATTTAAGGTTCGGTAGAAAAGTGACACTGTCACAGGGGCATTGCACAGATGTATGGCCTAATTTCAAACATTGTAAACTGGTGGATTGAGGTCATCAATTTAGTGATTTTTAAGTTGCACCCTGACCTGGCCCCGGATAAAACCAGAAAATAGATGGATGGAAGCACTTTCTTGGTTATTTTAATAGATAAATAGTTTAATGCCATACTGTGGAACATCCCAGGCAGCATAATAACATCAACAAGCATGTGGCAAATCCCATACCAGAAGCTGCATATACTCTACTATGAAAATCAACTCTACTGTACTGCAAATATGAAGCTTGAGATTTTACACAGCCTATATTGAAATTGATTTACAAAACATTATGTTTTGGTAAATCAATTTTAAAAAAAAAAAACATAAAACATTTTTACGTGACTGGGCGGAGCTCTCACGATTTGACATTGAAAATCCTCAAAACATAACACATAATCCAAGAGTTACTGGGGGGACACTAATGCTTTGGTATATTCTGCATTTTACAAGCTAAACCTAAAACCCACCGATTTATGACAATAATACCACACCATTGGAGCATTGGAGTTTTGTTGAATATACGCAAAAAGAAACAAACAGAGCAGTCCCTCCCACTGAGAGGAGATCACAGATAACATCTCCTGCCCCAGTAACACATATTGTATTTGGAAACACAATAAGTGTGGGGCCTTTTCTATTTATTTGAATAACATGGGCCAGAAGGTGATATATTACACAACAGTATTCAAAAGACTAGAGCTTCAAACTGCAATGAGGAGGTGGAAATTGTGAAAATTGTCCAATAAAACTCCTAGGCTCCTGTCTTATCCAAACCTGGATGAACCAGTCAGAGCGACGATGTGCAGGTCTGTGTACAAATCCAATGTGTATTTACTATGGCCCACATGGGACAGGTGGAGGATTACAGAGCCCACCACAACCACAGTTAGAGAGAGATAAACCAGGCTTATAGAGCTCAGTCTAAGCCAGTGTTCAGGCTTAGTGGAATCTGATCCAGAGTGTAAGAAACTGGTCCATGAGGATAAACCAGCAGAGAAGCAATAGAAGATAGAAATGATTCATTCACTTAAATAATGTCTATGTATTTGTACTATATTTACTTATACTGGTGCTTGTAATTCAGTTCGAACTTAAATGAGGAAATTGTATATAAGCATTCTGTAAACTCAATGTCTCAATCTGAAAGTCAGAATATGTCACTGCTCCTTACAAGTTGCTCCAGCAGACCTGAAAGATGGGTCAAATACAGAGGACAAATTTGACAAATAAAGTGCACCTTAATCTTTAGCTTATAACACAGAAGTAAGTTATGTTATACTCATGCTTTTATAGCAATAGTCGTAAACCTAAACAAACATTTACATATTTGATAGAGAAACCCCTTTCAGGACACATATTATTCAAATGTAACACTAACCTCTCTGTCTATACTCCCTGTGTCTATTCCTGTCCATGTGCAGTGTCCTGAGAGTAATCATGTTGGGACACCCCCTCCACAGTCGCCCCATAAGCCCCAAATCCCCTCACAAAATCCTGTTTAAAACGTTGAATAGAGGACAGTGAGAGTGGAAGATAAACACAGAATCTCTCCAATTATATGATGGGATAATTCATTCATAATAAGAAAAGATTATTATTTTACAGAAAAACACTAACATACTAACATAAGTGTTTATATGCAGAGTCCCTTGAGTATAAACGGTAATGTTTGCTGCATATCACAGTCACTTGAATGCTGCTTGTTGATGCATATTAGTCTACAGCTTTCTGGTAAATTAATATAAGCTACCAAAATATCCCAGCAGTACATTAAACAATAAACATAATAACGCACATAACTGCACCAACAATTTCATAAATCATTTAAGTGAAAGGTATCTTTTGAATGGCTGGTTAAATCAAATCTAAACTGACCCTCATACTCATACACTACACTTACAGTTTGACCAAAGTGTAAACGGACACACTCGGAACCTGTCTAGTCCTAATAACAAACAAGAACCCACCAAACAGCACCGTGCGGTCACATAGAAGAAACTACCCCTCTTCCTCCCTCCCTGTCCTCCTGTGGGACACTTGGCTTCCTCTTTGGATCCTGGGAGTGTTATATTGTGGCAACCTTTGAGCCACGGGGCGTTGAGTTTCTGAGAATAGCCGGTGACACAGAGACTGTTAATAATGGGACAGATCTGCTTGTGCCCACGTCAGGCTTTAAAATGGAGCCAATGTGTTTGAAGCTGCAGATTCACCAGTGTCCACTGTGACACAGGGGACAGGAATAGTAGATGGTGAGAGCTGGGCAAAGCGTATTATGGGTCATTGATTACCACATACCCTTTGGCTTTTAAATGTCAGCTATTATAGTCTTCTCCTAGAGCTCATTTTGTTTTTCTGACAAGTGCCGTCGGAGGTCAAATGGGTCAACAACAAACCAGTATTCTCTCGCTTAAACCAGTGCACGCTGCTGTTGTGTCTTTGAGCATGACACTTCACTTACATTGCCTAGATGGCTATGTCGATGTGAAAGTTCAAAGATTATAAACCTTTTGACTCATTTGAAATCTGTAAGAGTTAATCTGTAATTGGTGGCAGTGGTTCAACGGTTAAAGTGTCAGTGCACAATGCATACTGTCATTGTATCCATAGGCAAGACACTTCACTCACCTTGCTTATGAATATGGTGTGTGCTGAACAGCTGTTAGGTGAAGTCTGGCAGCCAATTTTCTGTGAGTCAGCCTCGAGGGCAGCATGCGGCTATACCATAAACTGTATAAAGAAGTGGACTAAGCTGAGTTCCATATTTGGATTTCTGACCACAAGTATCATAGCAACCAAAGAGCCAATTCGGGACAAGGCTGTTAAAGGTAACACCTCTTCCCACCCGCACGATTGATTTAGCACAGGACGGGTGTTTAGCAACACTGTCAGTCAAATATGTTGCTAATGACACTGGGAGAGACCTCAGGGAAAAAAGGCGCCTTTATCGTTTTTTGATTTACAGACACAATAGTGAAATAAAAACCCCAGGATCATGTAGAGCAGGTAAATACAAACATTTGAGACCAAAATGATGAGCCTGACAGCAGCAGTTATAGTTTAACGGGCAACGGTTTTTCAATAGAAGGTCAATTGAAGGCATGGGAAGTGCACCCATGCTCATTAACTATTTGGATCGCGGTGGCTAGCAGGTTAGCTATGTCCATTTATATATACAGTCTGTGGGCTATACATTTAGGTTACTGCAATAGCAATATATGACTTTTGCATTATTATTACTTTTAGTACTATTTAGTGTGGTAGGATTTAGTACAATGGTTGTTGCAGTGATGTAATTTACTTTTGTCAAACTGCTTGACCGCTGTTATAAAGAACTCATTTAACAGTGATTCCAGGAGTTTTTAGGTATACCCTTTACCTTGTGTGTGTTCTGTTCTTACCATTATAAAGTGGTTAGATGAATGAGAGTTGAGAGGCTTACAGGATTAGAGCTTGTATTGTTTTTACACAAAAGCTACATTTATTCTCAATCAGCAGACCTTAAAGTCAGCCGCAAAAAGGTGACACAGCACTTCAGATTTCATTGAATTGCACTATCACTGCACTGGACCAGAGTGAGATAAAGACCACACCGGGCGGGATACATGGACCCCCTTTCACTGGAGGTGGTAGAACAAGTACTGGACAGGTTCGGGCACAACTAATCTCCTGTGTAAGGTCCACAAACCTCTAACAACTGTGAAAACTGTTCTTTGTGAGTGAGAACCTTTAAAAGAATGTGAAGTGAATGGTTGTGTGTGCTGGTACTGTAACTAAAAGACTTCCACATAAGGCCCAAAGTTGGAAAGATTCTTGTATGTGTAATAGATTTAAAAATTGAAAAAAGATATATCATAATTAAAAGTTTTATAGCTAAATGCATTATGGTCTTTACATGGTCCTGCAGAAGATTTTGAGATTTGACCGTATACATTAAATACAACTACAAAAGACTTTGAGAGTAAACCAATCTCTGCCTAAAGTTGTACTAATTGACTATCCATCAAGCTACCACAATCACAAGAGAGAACAAAAGATTTACAAAACACTAAATACCACTAAAACAAATTGTAGTAGATTTACATGTAAGATAAAAATATGAATATTTCTTGTTTTTGAGATTTGATACATCTTCTAATGAACAAAGCACATGACGCATGGTCTTGTAGTTAACACCTAATGGCTTTTTTATACCACTAGATTGAGCATGGTTTAGGTACCACAAATTACCTTAGACTTCTTTTAATAGTTCTAACATGTGAGATGCTACCATGTAGGAATGTTGTATCGTCAGTGTTACTAGAAAGTACAAAACTGTTAAGTGGTTGAGACAAGGATTTTATGGCCGATGTAGCATGTAATCAAATATCCCTGTGTTTTCTGACCTTAATTTAGCGAAAACTAGGTTCAACATTGTGCACATTCACACCTCACTTGTTTGTCCTGCACAGTCTGTCTGGTGTTATCTCTCCCCCCTCTCCACTCTCCCTCTTTATGGCCTGAGATTAGGTGCTTAATCCTGTAGATCTCAGAGTAAAAGCCACTCCTAAAGCCACAATAGATTTCCTCCCATCCCGCTGAAATAGAGGGACAGACTGGGTCCTGATACGCATCTAAAAACCTCAATGGGAACACTGGCCCACACACGTTGAGGGCAGCCACAGCACTTAACCAAGGACATGCATAAAGGATATTATATTACATATGTATTAGATGAGGACTATAAATAGCTTTGCACCATATTGAAGTAACATTATGAAGCTGTCACGTATGTCCCTACTGCACTTAACATCCACAGCAGTCCCCACTTGATAGTCTTGTGGCCCATTACATGTATTTCAGTGTCTGAGCTAACTCCTAATGACAACAAATGCGTTTGGGTTTGATCAGGCTTCAGCAGATTTACTGGTTTATTCATGAGAGGGTTAGGTGGTGTCTTGTGAAATGACTTTGATTTGACCAAAAAAGAGAATGTCACACTGACCAGTTACACATTGTAATATAGTGTTTAGAAGCTTAATGCACAAAAAGAGCAAAAAAATGATTATGTATTAATTAATTAATAAATAATTAATATTATTAAAATTATTATCCATAGTTTTGCCAAATATAATTCATTACAAATTCTGAGTAATATGTTTCTGTATAGTAAAGTACTGTGTTGTGTTATATATAGCCTAGAGGCTAGAATATTTAAAACAGACATTATTATGGAAACTTATCAAATGTTGCATGCTGCAAAACCTTATCCAACTGGTGACCATATAGGGTTTGTATCTACTACTTTGTTAATTTAAAATGTTGTCTTGGCAGTGTGATGTTATGATTGGTGCTTTACTTTGTAGTACCACAAAACATTAATGTCTCATTCATTACAGATTCATTTAACTGATAATGTAGCCAGTGGCAGGAGCTCTACTGTAAATGAAATCAATGGCATATAACAGGCCTAGGACAGGTGTTTTCTCAGTCAAAAAGGTAGGTTTAGGTATAGTCACTGAAACTAGTGTAAATATAGACTATACTGTGCAGTTCCTTTAAATGTGAAAAGTGATGAGTTGATTTTGATGGATGTCATGTCCTTGCCTGTCCTCGTGAGCACACACCTCCTCCTCCTCCTCCTCTGTCTCTCTCATTCCTCTGCTGGCCTCACACTTCCACACACTCTTCTGTGCCAACCTCCAGACCTGGGAACTGCCGCCATGTTCACCAAGAAACTCCCGTCAAGTGCGAAAGTGAAGATTATTCACCAGGAAACGAGACTGCACTACCTTCAAAATAAAACTGAATCCAGATATGGCTGTGATTGTTGACCAAAATAAATGAGCACACATAGAAAGATCTTTGAAGATCAAATGAATTGACATGGAATGGATGAACTTCATAAGTGGAAAAATAGGCTCGAAATATGGTAATATAAAGATGTGTTGTGGTTGGCTGATAGAGCATGAAATGGACATGAGGGAGAAATAGGCCTATGTGGGTAATGTGTGATGGAGTAAACCTGCTCATGGCATAGGTCAGTGTTGTTTTTCCCGTGGGCTATATTTGAATCAAGGCATGTGCCCGTGTTTGGTTGCCAGTTTATTCCTGTAGTCCCTCCACCAAGAACAATTAAACAAGTCTACACATTTAAACAGGTGGAGTGTCTTGCCCAAAGGCAGTAGGCTAATCTATACCACTATTGGAAATTGAACTGCCAATTTTCCTGGAATTTCGTTACATTTCCCCCCTTAATTTTCAAGAGTGTAAGCGGACGCGTTCCGTGTGGCGCGCGGTACCTTGGCGCTGCTCGGAGGAGGAGGAGGAGGAGGATGACAGCTGAGCGGGTCGTGAAGGTGGAGCAGCGCAGCCTCTAGCTTTAACCACATTTCTCCCAAAGTACTGCCTTCCTCCGGAGCCGCGGGACGCGTCACCGCTGGAGCTGCTGTCTGCCCCGGGACACTGAACAGCTGGTACCCACTGCGGATTTCTTTCGTGGCTCTTTTACGCGGAGAGAGCGGACCGTGCTGGATGTGTTAGCAGCAGCAGAGGCACTATAGTCTTGGCTTTTTCGCATGGCGTAGGCACCTTTTCTCGGAGCAGGGGACTCTTGGCGTTGGGAGGGACGGAGAGCGCCCTAAACATTAACTTGCAAACTTCAAACCCAATGTTACGCGCAAGAACGACATGATTGTGCAATAACAAGGAAGTGTGCTGGTGTGCTGGGATACCACAGCTTAGACAGACTCGGGACAAACATCCTCTTCGTTTTCTTGCTTCAAACTCGACGAAAGACCAGAAAAAGAGGGAATATATTTGTGTCCTTGTGTAGAGTGAGTGACTGGACATAGAAACACCTTCAAAATGACGGGCAGTACTCCAGCGGACATGGTAAGTGCACTCACTTTGTGGCGCTTTTACGCACATCATTCACAAACGCGTCAAAGGCAGATCAGGTGTCTGCACTTTATTCACCACGTTTCTAAAGCCTAGGTTGAATATTCCCACTGTGCTCTTGAATGGGAATTACGTCTTTTACGTCCTTCTTACGTCTTCGGGTTTACCTCTGTCGTGCGCCTTATGAAAGTATTGTATCAACGCGCAGCACGAATAGAGAGTCATGTCCCTGGTTTGCTCTGTGGGGTTTGTAGTCAGTGAAATGTCAGATGCTCTGGTTGTCAAGTCATTTTATAGCCCTGTCATAAACTGCCCACTTATCAATTATCTGTTCAAAGGTGCAGAAAGTTGTAAGTGCACTCTATAATGTAATGTCCTTGGCCATTTGGAAAATATAATATAACCCACCATAAACCTTGTATGACAATAATATGATTTTATGAACAGTAATGACCCAGGTGTATTGAAATGCAGCCACTAAGATAAAGATAGTGTTTTTGTTGTTTGTGGTGTTAGTAGCTTAAATCAAAACTTGGCCAATAGATGTGGCTCATCAGAGAGTATTGTCAACTGTCTGATTAGCCACATCTATTGGGACATGACATATACTAGGTCTATGTCTACAGTAGCTGTTAACTATTTGGAAATATTGGAATGTTGATAAAAAGTCAAGCTTAAATATGCCCACTTTACAGAGAAGTATAATGTATAAGCTACTAGAAACACACTTATGTAAATGGAATATATTCAAATACATCTATTGAGGTGCAATCTTACTTGTACACAGACCACTTTAAAAATGGGACTACCAAACTGGGACTAAATCTGAAACTAAGCCTAGATTAAACCAGCACCAAACAAGGACTTGAATAGAACCAAACCGAGTCTACATCTTAACTGGGCTCAAGTTAAGTGCACACTGTAGGTCTTCTTTCAAATTGAAAATATCTTGCTTTGCTCTGTCTACAAAAAAACTATCCAGCTTAATGGAGAAAACATGATTTATAGCGTATCATCAATATATTTTCTCTAAGTAGTCATTCACAACACAATAACTTACTCTAATTCCTAATAAATGATGAACTTCCTTGTAAACACTTTGTGCAACCCTTTTTAACGAAACCACACACAGTTAGAGTCAGACTCACATAGTACTCTCTCTCTTCTCAACCCTAACCTCCGTGGCTGTCTTTGACCTATTGTATATTTTATGCTGACATTTTGCTACCCCCGGCAGTTGGATGGTTCGAGACAGAAACCAGACTTTAGACATCAGACTATAGGGAGGGTATAAGTGCTGTTTTGCTTGGCTTTTAATGCTACTGTCTCTGCTAATTGCACGCTGCTACAACCCCATTATGTCATAGTCACTGATGTAGAGGTGCATTAGAGGTTGCCAGGCTGCGATCTTCGTCTCAGAACAAGTCTTTGAGAGGTAGACGCTGTTATTTCTCCTAAAACACATTAAGATTATTGCCTTTGTCATGAGCTCATCCTTTTTACAAATAATGAAGAAGCGTGGTCCAGTATAGAGGATAAGCGTACAATCAGTGACCAGTCCTGATTGTCTAGGAATATGTTGCAACAGCAACTTTTATGAGAAAGATCTTAATAAACATAATAACCTGCAATGCTGCAAATCCAGTCATAACTATTTGAATTTGTTTACAAGGGGTCACCACCCTACCATCCACTAGTTTGAGAAGAATATATTTTCTCAATTTTATTTGCTTCTTTCTTAAATAAGTTCCAAAATTGACTTTTAAAGAATTGCATGAGCAAAAATTAATTCCTGCCTTGTGCAATACTGAAATCCAGCAGCAGTAGTAAGACTTCAATTATATTTTTTTCTGTCTTCTGAAATACATAACAATAGGAAATGTTAAGTTCTCAAATAATTGCTGTTTGCATTAGTAGTTATTCATTATTTCTGTCACCTTACAATGTAATAATAATGTCATACGTCCAGGTGAAGACAAGAGCCAGATTTTCCTTTTAATTGCCTGGGATTTTTATTGTAAAATATCTAAAGATAAATTCATTAATGTTGAACCTGGGTATCAAAAGCCCTCCCAACTGTTACCATTTTGTACTTTTGGCTTGTACCTCAACGACTTCCTGTTCCTGGTGGCATTATCCTGACTTCCTGAGGCATAAAGAGACTGCTGTTCAGGGATCAGCCATGGGCCTGTGAAAGACGATCCTGGTGTGGACAGAAAAATCATAGGCTTTTCATCCTCTCCATCTTTACGTCCACCCAAATGAGTTCTTGGAGCAATTATGCAAAATGACAGACACCAAAATAAGACTAAACTAGTCTAACCAATGGGAAAACAGAAAGGATAATGCCGCGTAATGCTAACTGGGTAGTATATGGTACGCCAAAAATGGCATAAGACCAACTATGTTGTATGGTTAGAAAATAGTGGTACTAAGAACTAGTAGGATGAGCTGAAGATGGGGAGGTTCTGGTAGAAGGTCTAGACAGAACAAGTCAGTTGGTTTGAGCGTAAAAAAGGATGCATATCCTGGCCATATTGCACAGGCCTACAGGCTTCTAGTGTCTAACTTTAGCTCATTTCTGCCCATCTCTATGGATTATGATGTAAATTGCACTTCTTGTTTATTATAAATCTGTAATCTGTAACTATATGTGAAGATTCATAAACATATCTGGTTATGTCATTGTTTACATGTTACCAAAGCTCCAGTATGTTAGTTATAATGGTTCTGTGGCTTCACTGGTGCAACATGTTTTTTTTTTTTTTTCTTACAGTATTTCATTTATTTTATTCCTTATTTAGTTTAGACCTCTCTGAGGTTATCAATAAGGCTGGTTGCCTTATTGAATAACCTCAATATATACTGATATACCTCAGGACAAATTGTTGTTTGCTTTGGAGATGATGGGAAACTCTATTATTTTGATGCAAATTGCATGTACATTGCAGCTGCCACTAACATCTGCTGTGGAAGCTCTGTGTGCAGATGCTGAAGACTCTAAAATGACACTTTCAACAACTTAAAGCCTGACACAAGTGATCACTTTTAGCCCTGTTATGAAGCCTTTTATCTAGTGTTAGTTTTAGTGTCAATTATGTCCTCAACACACATTTTCTCTTTCATGTAGGGATATAAATTTTACACCATATCATCTTGTCCTATTCAGGAGCTAAATATGTGCTTTTTTTGGTACTGTTTTTTTAAGCCCACTGGACTAGACCGACCTATGGTGGTGTACTTAATCAATATCTCAACCAGAGTCGTCCTTTTGAATCCCCCTCTAGGCTCCAATATGTCGTTATTACAACATCTTTCATTTTCCGTCTAACATTAAAGTTCCCGAGAGCAAAGTAATAACAATTCCCATGAAGAGCTAACTTCGAAAGGCCTTATTTTCTTAAAGGTTCCTGTCTTTTCTCCGTGTTGATGTAATTGACAAGCCTCCAGCGGAAACATAAAGGTCACCATCTGCACAAAGAGGGAAGACGCTCACATCTTTTCTCCAGTGAAAATAGTCTGGGTTTTTTATTGTGGTGTACCTCGATCCATACGTTAAACAGCTCCTCATGTGAGAACAGGAAGTATCCTTTTCTCTGATGTCGGCAATAAACTCGTTCGGTGAGGCAGAAACAAGCTGCAGATGCACATTCAGTGGTCTTTTCATGTGACATGGAGGGCTTCCTTCTTTGCGTCATGTTCCTTGGTCAGTTTGTATAGAAAGAATGGATAAACATACATGCACACAAAATAGTACTAGTGTACAGTGATGAAGTCAGTGTTTAGTGAATCATTTGTAATATCTGTTTTGGATTAGAAATCATAAGGCTTGTGTACAGCCCTACAGTTCATTTTTTTCAAACCACATTTTTTATGTAACTTAGTACATAGACCTGCATTTGAAATGGGTGATTAGTTTTGAGTACTAGTCCCTTATTATTAAGGAATATTACAAAAGGTTTTCATATGTGGGAACCAAATTGTGAAAAACTATTGCCTTAATAATGATATTCAGCCAATATAATGGCAATCCATTAGAAATGTGCCAAAATGTAAATAAATCTGCCATGTCTGCCTATACTAACGAGCTTCATAGCCTAAAGGGTGCTTGGGCTTCCTTTTATTACACACCCCTGGGCTAGAATCACTGATATCGTTCATATGTCAAGAATTTTTAGTCTTTTTAGATTCTCTGGCCAGAAGGCTTGACAGGACAGCTATAGCGTGAAAAAGTGAGAGAGGGTATAGACATCTGGCAAACAATCACAATCAGGAAGCAAACCCACTATGCTGAGAAGGTAACGACCACATATGTGTGACTCCTTCAACCAATACACCACTAGCGAGTAGAAATTGAGCCAGTCCTGACAGATTTTTACACAAATCTACAGAGAACAGAATTGAAGGACTTATTGTCCTTGTGTCTGCTCTATTGTTATAATATATGACACCCGTGGGTCATTATGTTATAATTTGCACATTTTAAATTGCAGTATTCATCTAAAATTACTTCATAAAAGAAACATGTCCGCTGACTTCTGTGTTAGAAAACTGTGCTGCCCAATTGGAGCTGACGTCGCTGTAAACATCATCTCAACAAAGAGCTGTGAAGTTGTTGGCCCCTCCTATGGATAGCTGCACATCATGAGCTGTGGAAAAGTCAATTTTTGCATAATAGGTCTGCTTTAAATGTTAAATGTTAGCTTCCTCTTTGGCTTATTGTGCCTGACTGGACCTAGGTTTGTGTGCCCACAGCCTCATAAAGACCTGTATAGAGGGAGAGCTAGAGTAGGAGGAGAGCGCCGCGCTGCTGCCAAACATTGTGGGTGAATGAATGTGCACGAAAGAAAAGCCCCCAGACCAGTCATGCCTCTCAAGATTGGAGGATGGGATTTGTGTCTTTCTTTGGAGGAAAAAAGAAGGCAGAATTGTGGGGGGTACAGGGAAAGGGTAAATTACCACAGGCTAAACCCACACAAGTGCTGACTGCACCAAAATGGTCCCCTATGGCAGGGGTAGATCTAACTTCAAATCTTAAATGGAGGAGTGAATACAATAGATAAGAAGGTGCAGAGGAGCTGAGAGTGTCATTATCAAACACAGTGAGGGCTGATATGTCCCAGCGCAGTGGGGTAGTGGCAGGTATGCTCTTAAAACACACAGATTTTAGGAGATAGACTCGAGGAGGGACTGTTAGAACTAGATAATACATATTTATAAGAGGAACAGGACAGAGAAAGGGTTGTATTTTTACTTAAATTCCCAAAATGTTTTGGTTTTTGTGTCCTGGATAAATTGTTGAAGTTTTGCATATGATAATACGTAATATGAACTAGCAAAAATGTAAAAAATTTTTTCCATGAAATTGAAAACTTCCCTGAAAAGCAGTCTTTGTACTCAAGCACCGATTGGATTAAAATGTGCAAGGAACCGATTCTTCATTTTATAACGTACATTGCAAATATAATCCCATTAAATGTCAGAAAAATTGGATTTGCTAAGTAAGTGTTCAATTGTCTAGATGTTATCAGTTGACTCTCTGGTCTTCAGCTGCATGGGTCTTAGCTGTGTGTGGCTAATTAACATCTTCGTGCCTGTCAAAGTTGCAGTTCATTTAATCACCTCCTGGGACTTTCATAGACACGCCCACACAGGAGTCAGAGGTGAAAGGTCAGGGTTTGTGCTGCCTGCTGTCCCGGAACAATGGGCGGCAGTGGGGGATGCCTTTGAGTTTGACGTGTCAGTGCACCGGAGCTCAGTAGATCTCACAAAGTGGGATGGAACAGAAGATGGATCTGACTGAGGAAGAGGAGGGGAGGACTGACAGCAGCAGTGGAGGGTAACTCTATCTATTGTGATTTAAATAAAGTTACTTTTTAAAAGAAATTTAGATTAGATATTTTTTTTATTTTTACCCAATAATAGTTTTGATTGATGACATGCACAAAAATGATCAGGGGAAGTTGAATTGCCAGGGATCAAAGCAGGGCCAAAGCAGGGCCAAAGCAGGGCCAAAGCAGGGCCAAAGCAGGGCCAAAGCAGGGCCAAAGCAGGGCCAAAGCAGGGCCAAAGCAGAGCCAAAGCAGGGCCAAAGCAGGGCCAAAGCAGGGCCAAAGCAGGGCCAAAGCAGGGCCAAAGCAGGGCCAAAGCAGAGCCAAAGCAGGGCCAAAGCAGGGCCAAAGCAGGGCCAAAGCAGGGCCAAAGCAGGGCCAAAGCAGGGCCAAACCAGGGCCAAACCAGGGCCAAACCAGGGCCAAACCAGGGCCAAACCAGGGCCAAACCAGGGCCAAACCAGGGCCAAACCAGGGCACTCTTACACACATATCCATCTGTTGCCACCAGCTTTCAACATTGCAGTGGTGTTTTGTCCAGCCTTTTTATCCCTATTGCTTCACATCTCCTGTTGAAGACCCCTGCTGTCTTATAGTGTTCCAGTGCCATGTGTTGTGAGTCAGCCTTACATCATGTTCATGCTCCCTGGCCTGATGCATGGGCCCTGATACTGTCACATGGGACGCTCCTCTCTCTGGCCCTCTCTCTGAAGGTAGATGAGGCAGAACACCATGGCGCTTCAGAATGTCATGACAGGAGGCTGAGACGCTGACAAAGTGCACTGCATGCTACAGCTCAAACAGAAGAATAAATCTATTTTCCACAGGACTGCTGCACAATATATATATTTTGCAGTTCAGCTATTCACTATATGACGAGTCTTGGTTTTGTAGCTGTGTCCATATATAATAAAAACTCACATTTAGATCTAGTTCAGGAAAATGTCATATTGTTCATGGATGTTCTATGCAAAACCAGTATACAAATTATATCTCATAGCATTTGGTATGTCAGATGCCCTTCCTGACATCACCCAGTCCCTTTATCCAAACTTAGAATAGCACGGGTTTATCTTAGTACATATATAGTTTGTTGTCACTCGCTTGTTTAAATGGAATTGTTATGGCTTCGTCTGAAATGTTCCACAGTATGGCATCAAACTTATCTATCACCACAATGAAGCAGCCAAATTCTACAGAGCTCCTCCTATAACTTACCCTGATGTCTCTGAAGGAGCAGTGACTGAGTACAAAAGATTGTGTTTCCATTGGCAGCTGCTGGTTCGGGGCTGCTCTGTCAATAGCGACGGGCAGAGGTCCTGTGTGATTGTGTAGTGCTAATTCAATTGTATCGATGCGTGTCTACAGCACCAACGGGAAGTCCTATTGAGAAGCTGTCAGCTATTGATTTCTTATGTAACACACGCTTACATTTGGCCCTTTGTTCAGATGCTGCTCAATGTGACATGTGCAGTTCGAATGACAATCCAGAGTCGCACAAATACAGGAAAACCATACCTTGTTTATTGAAATGACTTAATATGATGGATACAGTAATTGGGGTAGGCCTGTCACAATAAAATATTTTGAAGTGCAATATATTGCTGACGTAAATATCGGCCATAAACAATAACATTGAAACTCATTTATGTCACTAACACACTAACCCAAGAGCAGATTTATACAGTGTTGTTAAAAAATCGCAAGCTGCAGTAAATAAACGGTAGAATGAAACACTTAAGTATTTAGTTTGTATGTGTAATACATTTATTCATCCTTTTATGGATTAAATAGATAAATCCAGCTAAAAAAAACTAACCATTTCCTAGTATTGCAAAGAAAATGTACACATGATAAATATTGATCCCCCCAAAATATAATTCCAGCTTCATATAGTTCAATAGTATGTGCAAAACTATAGTATGGTGACTGGCCTAAAAGCTTGTTAGCTTGTAAGCAGTCGAAGCAAGCAGTAATGAAAAAGAATATGACTTTATTTACAGTGTTACCATAGTCAATTTACTGCCTATTTTTGTAACAATTTCAAAGTGAAACCTATGTTTTCAAAATGATACATTTGTGAATTGATATAACCTGTACAATCAAAATCTTAATCAATCAATATAACTATTGTGATTTTTTACCCTCTTACTGCCCAACTTAGCTTGTAATTACTATTGCAGACATTCAGAAAATGTTAAATAAAAAATAATTCTCCCTTTCATACTGCTGGACTCTTATCCTCCAGTAAAAATACAAGATGAACCTCCAACTTTTAATGATTTTAGCCACAATAAAAAAATCAGTTTCTATAGTTCCTGATTATGATGACATCAATATGCATTAGTTACATATTCTTTCAATCTGAATTTCCTATATTTATTTTTTTATGTATGCTGGGGTTTCTCAGAACGAGGAATATATTTTAATTCCCAACCTTGGATATAAAAGAAATTGCAAAACGTGTTTCCATCTTTCCACTGAACATTTTTTCCGAGCTTATGTTCCATGTGGTCTTGTGGAAAGGGTGTAGCCTACATAAATAACATTTCTACCCCACCTGGTTCGCTCTTTTGTTGTTTCTGATCTGCTTAGTGTACAGAAGTGGAGTGGTCTTGTCCTTACTGAGAGGTTTATTGAAAAAGGTCCATTTGTTGGACAGAGGCTTTTGGAAAATCCCCCTCTGTGTCTGCAGTCGTCAGCACTGGCAGGTACCTCTCCACTCGAGACAGGAATGTGTTTAACTTTGAGCTCCTGGTAGAGAAACTATTGATTCATCTCCAAACTCCTTCAGCAGCGCTTACACACGGCGTAAACATGTTAGTCCCTGACCACCTCCCACAACAACTAAGCTCTTCTTCTATTCCCTTTCACTCCTCAGATGAGCAGACCTCACTCTGCAGGTTTGCCATAGAACATGCATATATATTCATATTCACTATGTTTCTATAGAGTAGAAATATTTTGAGAAAATATGTAATTATGATTTAGATTTGAAATAGTTTTAATGGCAAATGGTTTAAAGTTTATATTTCAAACTCATCTAAGAACATTAATATCTAACAGAATTGCTAATCAAAGAATCTAGTCCACAAGGTTAGCAGCATTTATACAGAATAAAACAAGACATTTAGTTGTGTGCAGAGGCAATAGTTGCTAAAATAATTTTAGTGTTTGTGATTTGCTAATTGTGACCACTGAAATTGCCATTTTGATTGATTTGCAATAAGTCTTGCATCTTTAATGTATATTTGTCAATTTCAGTAACTTCTTTTCAGAGTTTTCACTTGACTGTGATTGGTTAAATCCACCTGTCACTCAGCATGACTGAGGCTGGCCGACGGAGCTGAGTAAATGTCTGTGTTTGTGTAACATTTGTCCAAAAACTTTGACGTCTGAAATGTACCTGTAATGATTCCTGGTACAGTAAATGATTAGGTGACTCAGCCTTCCCTCTGAAATGAGAATAGTTTGAATACTTGTAGAATCTGAATGGGGCCTGAGCAGACAGACCTGTACTTTGTCCTAATGGTGCTCCACACCTCAGCTGCCTGTACCCTGCGAACATGCGGCCGGTGTGAACATATTGGTTAAACAAGTGTGCATTTGTGACTCATCTTCAGCTTCACATGGTGCTGACGTGACACTCCCCAACCGACCCTTCTCTCCCATAACTCTGTGTTTTGTCCTTGGAATAAAACGTGCGCTTTTGCATAAAACAAGCAGCCGAAGCACAACCTGTTCTTCCTGTTCTGAGTGACGTGTTGGCTGTTGGCTGTGCACAGTTACACCCACTCGCTCTGACTCCTGGTTCTCACAACAGTCGGCCCAAAGGGTCTGATTAACTTCTAATCTAATATGCTGTAGCCGCTGGGAGATTTAGCCTGTGGTGTGGCTGAAACTGAATTGGGAAAGTATCTCATTATAGGTAGGGATCCAGCTGTTTCAGTTCTGATACAGATTCCGGTACTATAGCTTAAAGTGCTGATACAGATATCAAACCAGTTACCAGTGCAGAAACTGAAAACATCATTGATTTTCTTAAAACAAAGATAAAATAAGACAAAACTGATCCATATGTGTCATATAGATTCCACGATAACTACACGGCAACTTTGTATGAGTAAAAAATAAAACATAATGAGACTTTCTGGGCAAATTATGATCAATAAATAATCTTTTTATATCAATTTATATGTACAACCAAGATATTGGCTGAAGCCGATATTTAGAAGCCGATTTATTTAAAGCCGATTTATTTAGAAGCCCATATCCTATTCCAGCAAATTTTTCAATGTTGGTGCTGATATCCGATACCAGTATTGGATCGGTGCATAATGTTATGATGAAAATTGCAAGAGGAAGTTTTAGTATTATACTAATTGAAAGAATACTATTGTTGAAATAAACACACATATAGTCGTTACATTTTGGGACAATGTCTGTCTGTGGGTCATCTTATGAAAGGAAATTTTACTGCTTGATCCAACCAGTGCATACTGTTGTTGTGTCCATGGGCAAGACATGTATTATTAATACAACATTCATTTACAATCTTAAACAGATTGTGATATAGACACTCTGAAATATCAAACTTTGAAAATGTTTATGCCACTTATGGTACCGAGAGTGAACAATGACTGACAGCTCCTCGTGATACTTTTCTTGTTTGAGTTGAAAGACTGCATTGAGCAAAGTGAATGAGGAGGAGAAACTGGAGCTGCAGAGGAATCACAGAGGAGACTGGAGTCATTGTGTTTCAGGAAGTAGACAGGCCCTGTTTGTGGAGATACACAAAATAAAAGACCTTTGAAAATACTGCTCACTTCTGGTTTCCTGGTCCTATTATCATGGAAATCTCAAGCTGTGGGATCTTAAAATATGGTTTGCATGTACCACAAGCCAACTGAATACAAGCAGTATCTCCATATACTTCATATACCTGTACTGCTAGTTATTGACATAGAAGAAGAGCCAATAAATCAATTCTCTCATATTGGTTTGGTGAAGAAAAAAAGCTATAAATGTGTCAGATGTATACTATTTTTTGTATGATGCACATGTAAGGGCTCCGTGAAGTCTGTTTCAGTGTACTGCAATGATTTAGGTTTCGCACCAGCATTAATTGCATTGACAGAACGTGAGGCTCTTTCTTTGCTGTTGGCGTTGATGCAGTGTCAAAGGATCGTAACTTCCATATGGAGCCACAGATGCAGCTTTCCATCTCATTATTCAAAGCAAATGTGAGAGAAATGCACTCGGCTGAAACAAAGAAAACTGCTCAGGATGAGACTATTGTAAACCGTGTGTAAACCAGGACTAAACCATGTCTAAGCCAGGACTAAACCATGTCTAAACCCGGACTAAACCATCTCTAAACCATCTCTAAACCAGGACTAAACCATCTCTAAACCAGGACTAAACCATCTCTAAACCAGGACTAAACCATCTCTAAACCAGGACTAAACCCTGTCTAAACCAGGACTAAACCAGGACTAAACCGTGTCTAAACCAGGACTAAATCGTGTCTAAACCAGGACTAAACCGTGTCTAAACCAGGATTAAACCTTGTCTAAACCAGGATTAAACCTCGTCTAAACCAGGACTAAACCATGTCTAAACCAGGACTAAACCATGTCTAAACCAGGATTAAACCATGTCTAAACCAGGACTAAACCAGGATTAAACCGTGTCTAAACCAGGATTAAACCGTGTCTAAACCAGGACTAAACCAGGACTAAACCAGGATTAAACCATGTCTAAACCAGGACTAAACCAGGATTAAACCGTGTCTAAACCAGGATTAAACCGTGTCTAAACCAGGATTAAACCGTGTCTAAACCAGGACTAAACCAGGACTAAACCAGGTCTAAACCAGGTCTAAACCAGGACTAAACCAGGTCTAAACCAGTCTAAACCAAACTAAACTATGTCTAAACCAGGACTAAACCAGGTCTAAACCAGGACTAAACCAGGTCTAAAACCAGGTCTAAACCAGGTCTAAACCGTGTCTAAACCGTGTCTAAACCAGGACTAAACCATGTCTAAACCAGGACTAAACTATGTCTAAACCAGGACTAAACCAGGTCTAAACTAGGACTAAACCAGGTCTAAATTAGGTCTAAACCAGGTCTAAATGAGGTCTAAACCAGGTATAAACCAGGTCTAAACCAGGTCTAAAGCAGGTCTAAAGCAGGTCTAAAGCAGGTCTAAAGCAGGTCTAAAGCAGGTCTAAACCTTGTCTAAACCTTGTCTAAACCAGGCCTAAACCATATCTGAACCATGTCTAAACCAGGACTAAACCAGGACTAAACCAGGTCTAAACCAGGTCTAAACCAGGTCTAAAGCAGGTCTAAAGCAGGTCTAAAGCAGGTCTAAAGCAGGTCTAAAGCAGATCTAAAGCAGGTCTAAACCTTGTCTAAACCTTGTCTAAACCAGGCCTAAACCATATCTGAACCATGTCTAAACCAGGACTTAACCAGGACTTAACCAGGACTTAACCAGGACTAAACCAGGACTAAACCAGGACTAAACCAGGACTAAACCAGGACTAAACCAGGACTGAACCAGGAATAAACCAGGACTAAACCAGGACTGAACCAGGAATAAACCAAGACTAAGATGTGTGTAAAATGTACAATCAACACAAACCATTTCATAATAGCCAAGATCAGGCCAGAACTAAACCAAGATCAGACAAAGATTAGATCAGGACTTCATCAGGACCAGATCGGGGTTAGACTAAAATTAAACCAGGATTAGACCAGGACTTAGACTAGGACTAGACTAGGACTTAGACTAGGACTAGACTAGGACTAGACCAGGGTTAGACTAGGGCTAGACTAGGACTAGACTAGGACTAGACTAGGACTAGACTAGGACTAGACCAGGACTAGACTAGGACTAGACCAGGGTTAGACTAGGGTTAGACTAGGACTAGACTAGGACTAGACTAAGACTATACTAGGACTAGACCAGGACTAGACCAGGATTAGACCAGGATTAGACCAGGATTAGACCAGGATTAGACTAGGATTAGACCAGGACTAGACCACACTTGAGGAAGTGGAACTTCTAAACAGTATTGTGCTATACAGCATCAGGGTAGGGAGGACAGATGCTGTAAAATAACAGCTTTTGAGCAAAGAGGACATTTTATTAAAACACGTAGCACAGACTGTACAAGTGCGTCAGACCTGGAATCCTGTGTCCTCTCTGTCGATATGTTCTGGGGTCTCTTTATTCTGAGTTTAAGAGTGCTGATCTGAGAACGCACTGTACTGTTTGAGGAGATGCTCTGAGTGCAGCTGTAGTGAATGGTCACTGTGACGCTGGCCAGTTATGAAAAGGTCAGATTTCATCGATGCTTTGGTCAAACGTGATCAGCTGAGCCAACACTTACTATACTGTTGTATAGAGTAGTGTTGGCTCTACACTACAGAATCAAACACTGTAGTAGTTAGTTTGTTTCTATAATGAGTGATGGAAGTGATTAATTCATCCTTTTACAACTGAAATCTCACCGTAGAACAGACAAATGACCAAACCCTCCCCACTAGTACAAAGAAAAAACAATAAATATTGACCCCAAAAAGTTTTATTCCACAAACGATAAGTTGATATAGTCATTAAAATAAAAAAAAAAAAAAAAAAATACAATGGAAAAAATGCAGAGTAATAGCAAATTCTCAAAATAACTGGGAAATTAGTTAAACAGGTTATATGCTATAGGTAACTATTTAACTATTTGCACCTCTTTACTCCTAATCAGGGTTTTGCAATATAACAAAAAATAAACCACATTTTTTCCCTATGTTCTATCCAATTAATGCTGCTCCTGAATGGTTACTTAAAAAAATGTAAATCTAGTATATCTGTGCTGTATTGGTGTGATTTGGCTGTTTGGATCTGTGACAGTATGTGACAGTGTTGGACAGCTGCGGGATGCTTCTCTGAGCAGGTGGACATCGCAGCTCATCTTTAAAATAACTCTTGGTGACATTGATGGATTTGACATAAACTGGGTGAAATAGCGGTCTGTTTTTATCGCAGTTCAGATGCGATCAGACTGAGCAGGACCGGTTAATTACTAACTTCAACATGTCGGGCTTTTAGTGGATTGATTTTACACAGAATCATTGTCGAATTTTGGGCACTTTAGGTAGTGACAATCAATGAAAGATGAGGTTGTATTAATGGGATAAAAAAAGTTTCTCTCTTACACAATATTGAGCTTTTGCGGCAGTGCAATACCACCTCATATAATACCATTTTTAAAGTGTGAGAATATTTGATTGTATAATTGACTGTATAGCCTATAGAGATACACAATTATTAAGTAGTTATTCCACAACTGTATAGATTTGTTAGGTCTATCACAGTAATTACTATATTGACTTATCATACAATTCATGAAAGCTGGAACAATATATTTTGGGCATTTTTATGTAAGAAGGTCACATTTGAGCTGTAGAGAGTAGAATAAATAATTTCTATGGCTGATTATTTGTTCATTTTGCTATTTATCTGTTGCAGCTCATGCCTTCTAATGATACTGTATATTAAAAAATTGGTTTGCTGGGATTATCCTGGTTTGTATCAGTGGCATAAAGTAGCTTCAATATTATTGGTTATTGCATTATTTCTTTATAACAATATATCTTGCTTTGAAATTTGTTATCGCAACAGGTCTAATTGTTTTGAAATCTGGATTCAGTTCAAAAGTACACATTTTGCACCTGCATTTGAGAGAAGACTTAACTATATACTGCGACAATAATCTAAGAATCTGCCCTAAGTTACCCCATTGTCTTTGTGTGGTTTCACCAGTGAGACATGTATTCATTTGCATTCTTACATCCAGGAAATGAATGTGTTGCTCAACAGCTGCTTTGACTTACACTTTTGAAGAAGTGAAACTCAACTTTGCATTTAGCATTTTCAAATGTGTTAAATGTAATTCTTGGTGCCAGAGCTTCTCACAGAGGAGGTGTGGAGTGCACCATGAGATGAAAACATAAGCAGGGAGAGTATATTTGGCCTTCATACCGCAGTGCAGTCATTTGTCGTAGCATGTTGAATGGACACGCTCTATGAATAACTCTAATGATCCCAACCCTGCGTCTATATCTCAACCCGTTACCGCCTATGAACCTCACTGCTTAGTCACTTATTATGGCGTATTGACTACTGAGATTCCTTGAATATCTCTCAAGTATTTATTTCAATATGATGATACAAGACTTCAAATTTAAATCATTCAAATCAGAGTAAAGTTAAATCATGTTTAAAAGATAAAGGTGGACCAATAAGTCATAATATACTGTCACAATAACTAATTTTGAAGTTCGATATATCGCTTAAATAGATACTATTATTATTATTGTTATTATTATTATTATTATTATTATTATTATTATTATTATTATAATATAATAATAATAATAATAATAATAATAATAATAATAATAATAATAATAATAATAATAAATAATAATATAATAATGCATTTTATTTATAAGCGCCTTTCAAAATACCCAAGGACACTGAACAAGATAAAATTACATATACATATAAATACAATAAAACATGGCAAAAAGCTGATTGATAAAAGATGTGTGATTGGTTATAAAAGGTAGGACAGTCTGAACAGGTGAGTCTTGAGTCTGGATTTGAAGAGTGTAAGAGAGTCTAAGTTGCGGAGATCAGGAGGGAGAGAATTCCAAAGCTGGGGGGCAGAGTGGCTGAAAGCCCTGTTCCCCATGATCACAAGTCGGGCAGAGGGGACAATGAGCTGGAGAGAGGAGGAGGAGCGGAGGGGCAGGAGCAGCAGTGTGGAGGAGGTCAGATGTGTAAGAAGGGGCTATATATATTATATAGACAATAAACGATGATACTGAAACTAATTTATGGCACTGACACAATAACCCAAGAGCAAATTTAAACCACAAAACTATTCTAAATGTACAATATTGTACACTTAAGTATTTAGTTTGCATCTGTAGTCCTAGAGTCCTAGAAGTACTTAATTCAACCTTTTATGCCGTAAAATCTGATTATAAAGCCAAAAAATAACAAAATAATTCCCAGTAGTGCAAAGAAAAAGTTCACACGATAAATAATGACCCCCAAAATACTGTTCCAGCTTCACATACATAAGTCAGTGTTCATCCTGACAGGCCTAGTCGCTTTTTTTTTTTCTTTACTGATATTTAGTTTTGTTTATCGTGTCCATATGATGATTGGTCTAGTCTTGACTAGGGTTAGTTCTGCTTTAGTCTGAGTGTGGTTTAAAGTAGACCTAAATTTGAGAGTTTTTAGACCCAGTTTAGTCCTGTTTTAGTTTTCAATGTTTTTTTGTTTTTTGAGCCACTGTTTCACTGCCTCCCCACAACCTCCTCAGACTTCCAGGACATCAGCAGATATCCAGCTATAGTTACACTTAATTGCACATTTTAGTGAAGTGGTTTGTTTCAAAGGAGATAATTTTGTTTAAATATATAGTTACAAGTGAAGATCAACACAAGCCGAATGCAAAGTCCCTATTGTAGGCCAGTAGTGCGTGTTTGTGGGAGACTTTGGCTAACTTTAGATGTATCCAGTCAGCAGCGTGCGCACTTTAGAGCACTGTAAGCTATTAGGCCGTAAGAGATGGGAACTAATCCTGTTTAATTTTTAATTTAAAGATTACTGTCCTGAATGGAGTTGGGTGCATGAACATACTGTCCAAACAATGGCTTCCTCTTTGAATAAAACATATTTCAAGGATGCTTTTATTGCATACAAACAAAGTGATGTCACCTTTGAGAACTGTGAATTTTCCATAGATCCAAATGTTTTATGATATTTTGTTTTTTGTTTTGTTTTTATAAACACACACATTTGAAAGGAGACTACTTGTCTGTCAGAGATTAATCAACACTAAAACTAGTATCAACCGTGTCAATGAAGTGTCAATACTGACTACTATCACATAAATAAGACAAATTTGGACATTTCCTGAACAGGTTTAGAATGGTCTTGCTCTACATCACAACTAGTGAAAGAGCACATGCTAAACTACTATTGAGCCATTTCCTTATTATCAAACAAGTTTAGTATTGTGACAACTCTATTGTGTGACAGTACTGGCATTTTTAGAGGTTTTCTTATCTTCATTTGTTGAGGCTTAGAATAGTTTCCTCATCTCTACTTTGTATCAGACTCTCTCTGTGTAACCATATATTTGAACTTGCATACTCCTAAGAGTTGGAAACACTTTTGTTATTAAAGTGCTGTTGTATCATCTTTAATGCCGTGACTCAGTCTGTCCCTGTGCTCTTCTGCTGCTTATGTGACTGTGTTGTTTTTGTGCTGATTGGGTCCCAGTACTCATCTCATTTCCTGTTGTGCCTCTGAGAAGCCTCTTCCTGCTTGACTCAAACAAACAGCTCTGATCTCAACCAGAACGATAACAAGACAAACCTGTGTTAGACCAGGGCACCAAGAGGCACTATGTAACTGTGGAGCCACCTGTTCATCTCCATGGAGATGGGACTGATTAGCCTGGAATGTAGGGCTGTCATTTTCAGACAAGTTTTGTGATTGATGTTTAAAATGTCCAGACGGTGCTTTGTATTTTGTATCTGGGAGAAGACTGAAATATGAACTAGTAAATGAAGAACCCCATGAATTTCAAAATATGTTTGTACAAGTCTAAAAACTAAAGGATTAGCAAATTGCTATTTATTAATAGCTTTATATAATTGCTGCTCTAGTGGAATGTTTTACAATAGGGCATTAAACATCCATCTCCATGGAGGCCAGAAGATGGCCAAGTTACCAGGCCAAGTTACAATTGTTTGTGCAATAAAAATTCACTTGTAATTGAAGAAAAATATTTAAGTTTTAAAGTGGAACATTCCAGGCAAAACAATATCATCCTTTTGGAGACAAGCAGGTAGCACACCTCCCACCTGAAGAATAGCCCGCCAGTATGGATATGGTTTTTATAATGTGCATTCAGCAATTGTACTTCTTTAGCAGCTGGTAAAAGTTTTTGACTTAAAAAATCTTCCAGAATTGATAAAATAGCTGATTAAAATAAAACAAAAAACGAACAAATGACTTGTTCTAAATAACGCTGGCCCCCATGTCCACTGTACTGTGTTGTATCTAGACTCGTTGACAGAGTTGCTTCCTGTCTCGCTTTGATGATGTCATTATGAAAGCCTTGTCATACTCATTCCTGAACAAGAATGTAAACACGGCCGCTGCGCCCCGAACACAGGGCCTCAGAGCCAGATAAACATGGCTCCACTGTTGCATTGTGGGAGTTTCTTATTTACTCTTACATGCTACTTTGTGGTGTTCATGCTGTTGTGTGGTGTTGTAGATTTTTTTCCAGCCTATATATTTTTTACTTCTCTTATTTTGCCACTCTCCCCATGATGATATTATGTAATGTGAACATTTAACCTGAAGTGTTGCAGCACATGGGATTGACTGCAAGGGTAAACACATTATGGCTTGGAGGAGCAGACATATTTAGTATTTTTCCCTCTCATTATTGTCCTCAAGTTCAGTCCCACGTGATGCTGTTTAAAAAGAGTGTTTGTTTTCAACTACAAAATTACTATTTTTATATTTGGAAGCCAATTTTTTGAGGACAGCATATTTTTCATGCTCTCAATAGGCTTTTGTGGATCGTAAATGGGGTATAATTGGATTCAATTTGGTATTTTCTTAGTTGTATTGAGGCTTTGTCCGTTAAGATTTCTTTTAAAGATGGTAAGGACAGACCTTATTTGATAGGGTTATTCCACTCAATGAGAAAATTACAGACAAACAGGAATAGACTGCTGAACATCTTCTTGCATTTCACTCCAGCTCCTGCATTTTACTCCAGCTCCTAAAAAGCCAGGGTGCGGAGCAAGAGCACGGACAGTGGATCACTATCATTACTGGGCAAACTGCATGAGAGCAAGTTTCTCCAGCATCACCTGAAGACTCTGTTGCCGTCCCCTCAGGCACAGACCCAAGTGCTGGAACCAAGTGCACGAACCATAAAATATGCCAACATTTCTATCACATAGTTTATTTAGCCCATAATTTAAGCTGTTGACTAACACTAAGGTGCACTACGTGACTTTTCTGGTGGGAGGGTACACCACCTTCTCGTCTCCATGGATATTTTATTGCTTTATTTGAAATATTCTGCAGTATGCCACTGAACTTATATACATGTTTAATACCACACAGAAAAGGCAATAACTCTCTGGGGACAATTAGGTCATCCTCCCTCGAAAGAAACCTTACAGTGTGCACCTTTAACCTTGACATGATGGTTGAGTTTCATGGTTATCTAAACACTCAAATGCACAATGAGAGTCTTTTGAAGAGTGATGGCTTTAGAAATGTCCATTCTTCTTATGTGCGAAACTGGATTAAGTGCAAGCAGCTACAAACAAAGCTCCGGTGCTGTGTGCTCTCAGCTGGAGAGACCACCAGGAAGTGGAGCTGTTTGTGTGGGTGCACAGAAGAGCGGGACGAGGGAGGGGTTTTCCTGACTGGGACAGGACAGGGCCAGAGCAGTGGGGGAGTTCAGGGGCGTTCATGTGGTAGTGGTCAGCATAACACGGAGCAGAGAGCAGCTTGTGTTTGGAGCAGAAGAAAAGACTAATAATAATGACAGATCCTCTCTTCTTGTCCTCTCATGTTTAAACACTGCAGAGGAACCAGCCGCTGACAACACAATATCTCTTTGCAGTTAGGTGGATCATGTGCCAATCTGCAAAATAATGTCCCGTAAACTCATAAGTTAGTTACTTCTGAAAGAAGAATGTTGGGCATTTTTAATCATGAATCTTTTTTGTGGCCATTTTACACACAGTAAATCCACTAGGCATGGGATACACAGTAATGTTTCATGGTGCATTTTATATAATCATGATGCGTTTGTTATATCGTTATATCACTAGAATGTGCAGAGAAAACAGACTTCTCCTGATGATCTCCTCTAGATCACTGTTGTTTTCACTTATAACAAAGTACAGTACTATAGATTGTCCTAGTCTTTAATGCAGTTACAAACAAAGCTGTTAAAGACTAGGCTGAAAATCCACCTCTTCTTCCTGGCATTTAACACTAGACCCCCCTCTTCTCCCTGGCATTTACTTGTTTTTTTTGTTCTTTTCCTATGTATCGTATTATCTGTAAATTTGTTTTTGGTTTATTTTACTTTTATGTGAAGCACTTTGGTCGGCTGAAGTTGCTTTAAATGTGCTATATTCAACTCAATTCAAGTTTATTTTATATAACGGTTCTTTAAATATGGAACTGTCAGTAACTTTAATAATTACTGTGTTATGTAATCATTCATTTCAATTATTTTCGCCATGATAATCATGACACCAAATGTCAATATTGTTCCCATGCCTAAAATCCACTAAACCAAACAGGGCTGCACAACCTCATCTGTAATTTGCAGTCTTAAATTGCTATTTTTTTCTTTTTTATGGTTAGGCCTACCAATGATATATCACAATTGCCTTTGTTAACGGGTGAAATTTGTCTGTTTTTATAATGCTTCATTCTTGCCCTGTGAGATATTCCAATACATTATAAATTACTATTTGTAGGAAAAATATACCACTGTTTGTCTATGTGAAAGCTTATGACCACCAAGTAACAGGCCTCACCACATACTGATAGACTGCACATAATTTATTACATCTTTTCTTCAATTGTCCTCTCTGTCTTTGCAAGTTTTCCGACAAGACTGAATAACACAACCGCAGCTTAAATACATTTCAAAGCTCTCACTCATCCTGACATTCTTTTTTTGTAAAATGCCCTAAAATATTTTGCCCAACCTGTCCAAGTTTACAGTTTTGACATTTGTTATTACCTACACGATTCACTGCACACATCTTTTCTGGTTTACAACCTTATATCCCGCGTTGGACTGCAAAGCCGCTTGTTACGCCTCTCTGTATGTCATTTCATGGTTTTGGAGCGAGGGTCCCAGTCTAGACTCCGTCAAAAATCAGTTTGGAGCATACAAGAGCGATTTCATGTCTCTCGTCTATCTTCAAACCCACAACCCCCTTCCCCCTCCCCCTGTTCCTGTGTCTCACACGTGTTTGGGAGCATGCTGTACAGTGTATGGGCCATCCTCCTGCCCTCGTGCCTCTGCTTGCCTGCATATGACCTTGATTGTTCTTTAGTTAAATCCCAGGACGCCTCTCCTTATTGCATATCCCCCCCTTCTCTGTCCCCCAGGGCCTGACTTCACAGTGTCAGCATTTCCCATTTCCCCCATTGAGTCAAACTGTGTTATTGCTGCCATGGTCACTGCACATGAGTAGTAGGCCTGGTGCAGTATATCTTCAGTGTATGACTGGTGTTTTGGTGCATGTGTGTCTGAGAATGTGAAAGCGTGAATGGAGAGACTGTTGTGCATTGTAAAGTGTTTTGAGAAGTACAAAAGAACAGTGCTCCCATAAATGGGAGAGCTATAACTCTGAGTATTTTTTTCCTCTTTGGGTGTTGAAAAAAACAGCCTTCATTATTGTTTACAATAACCTTACATTTGAATTTTATTTTTACAGTTCCAAAAAGTTTGTTACATTTTAATTAAAGTTCTTGTCCCTGTCCAGGCATTAAAAAAAAATAAACTGTAATTATTAGTTTTGTTGACATACCATAATTACCCTAATTTTGTTGAACATTTGGGATTCCTATAGTAACATTGTAAAGCGTAATCTCCAACATTTTGTGGTTCTTACAGTGTTACAGTGCACTAAACACACAGCACTTGAATAAAAGAAAAGTGTTGAAACATAAAAATACTCAATGAGAAAATATCATTGGTGTGGATTCAGAAACACCATCTGGAATTTGCACAAGACCCAAGGGACCAACTCCACCCACAAGAGCTCAGGGAAGAAACATGGAGATTTTAAGCATCAACATCATCCTTAGAAAACCCATACTAAACCTGCACTATTGTTTTGCTGTCATCCTTAAATCTAGTTGCGTAATAGTTGCGAGTTTATGAACAGTGGAACCGCCTGCACTCTGACAGATGGCGTGGACCTGTCTCCAGTTAAACTCCTGCAGATGTCCGTGAACATAATGTACTTTAGAACTACAGATTTGTTCATGACCTCTGCTCCTCAACTGGGTCTGAAAGCTACAGTAATGCTTTTAAAGGAGGAGGAGAGCTATGAAGGATGTAAACCAGGCATGTCCAAATGAAACCACCTGAATCTGAAGTGTCATTAATTATAAGAATCCAGGGAAGTCTTTACAGACATGGAAGTTGAAAGTTGAGTGAGAGAAAAAAAGCGTTTTACCAAAACATGTGGCTAGTTTGTTATAACATGTAAAGGGAAAGTTTGAACATTTGTCAGTGATTGCATTCAATATTTTGGAGCAAAATTGCTAAAGCATTTGGATAATTTCAGATATGAAATTGCCAATCTCTACTGAACTAGAGGTAAAAGGAGCTGTTAACTTGAAAACCCCTTCATGACATCACAAGGTGGAACAGAGTGTTTTCTGTTTGAGAGAAGAACTCAGCCTAAATATGCAACGTGTATGTGTGTTAAACATGTGTGAATGAAACAAAAGAATATGTGCCCTTTAATCAGTACTTTTTTTTTTTTTTATTACAGGCAAACATGTGACATATTTACTTCACAAATTGTATTCAAATAAGTGCCACTGTAATCACCTCCAAAACAGCAGTTCTCATGGTTTTAGGTCTTACTGCTATTTTTTTTTTCTGTTTGATTCCGGTAAACATTTACTTCCTTGTTCTGATTAGGGTGCACTGTGTTCACAAGACACACAACCTCTTCCTCTATTTACAGCATGAATGTTTTAAGTGATTTTACAGCAGACACTATGCACTTTGCCAGATAGAAGAAGCGCTATCATGCACTTCCGGTGGCATGGGCAGTAGGTAATGGCTACATTAGAGTTTCATAGTCAAACTATGAGGGTGTTACTCGATCCACACAGAGGGGTTAATAGCGCACAGTTGCCCTATAAGGTCATTCACAGTGCAATATAAAGTGCAGAAGCCATGGCAAGACTCTGAGGTATTGACATAAAGGGCAACAATGACAAACTAAAGGAGATAAAGGGCAATAGTAGTAAATATACAAACTCTGGGGATGGGTTAAACAGGAAATCAATCTAAAATTAACAAAAAAAAAAAAAAAAAAAACAACAAAAAACAAAACAAAACTAAAACTAAGCTCTATGTAACTGAATGATAAAAATGTTGACTTGAACTATTCAGAAATAATGTGTTCACTGACTTATTATACATTAAGTATCAATCAGTGGAACAATACTTGTTGCTGCTCAGTATTTATTGTGGCACTTTTGCCTTTTTTTGTATTTTTTTGTAATATGAGTATGAATATTGTAATATAATATAATATGAATATTGAATTATGAACTTCTATGACTCATTATAGATACAAACTGACTATGTAAGTATGCATTTGTGTGTGTGTGTGTTTTTTTTTTACAATATTGCACATTTAGAATACTTTTTGTGAATAATTCTGCTTCAGAGTTCAGCTTCAATATTATCGTTTATTGACAATATTTACTTCAGCAATATATTGCACTTCAGAATGTGTTATTGTGACATGCCTACATAACAGACTAACATTTGGATAACAATTCATCAAGCCCTGCATCGTTGCCATATTTCAAATGTCAAGTTTAAAGAAAGAAAATTCCTTATTTTTGTCCACATATGTCCTTAAATGTAAAAAAAAAAATCTGTCACCTGATACAATCAACAAGATCTAGCCATAACACCATTTTGGTGTCATTTGTAATGCCACTGTTATGGCTGATCTTCTGTAACTCAGTGAGCAGTTTTCCATCACACTTGTGGTATTTTATTACACAGCCTCAAGTCAGCTTCATTCAGTGTAATTTTCTGCAGACACAGACACCACACTTTCTATCCACATTTGTTGCTGTATTATTTCTGGTTCTGCTTCCTTAATATCCAGATTGTTAATAAATGCATTGGAGACTAACCAGGCCACATATTTTCAAGTGCTTGTTGTTTACACCCCAAACTGTTACATTCCCATCTGCCCAAAGTGAACAAACAGGAGAGTGATTCAGTTTGACACACCCGCAGTTGTATTTAGACACCTTCTGTAACTATGTTGTTTGGTAAATTGGCAAAGAACATGTTGCCTGATATTCAGTATACATTGGGGCAGTTGTGGCTCAGAATACTGCCACCTACTAAACCCGCGTTTATACCTGTCTTGGTTAGGTTCTGATGAAGACTTGGGTTTGGTCCTCTAAGTTCTAGTTTTAGTTCCTTATTCATAGTTGAAACATGCTGTGTGAGTGCAGGTGTTAACACAGCCTTAAGTGGCCTGTTCAGCTTGTTGCTTTTATGTCATTGAGCAAGACATTTCACCAACATGCCTCCAGATGATTTTAGTGGGAATGGGTGGTTGGTTCCTTTAAGTAAAGTATTGTCATTTACACAATTATTTGTGGCAGTACTATTGAAAGTTACTGAAGGGTTTCAAGTAATGTCAAATTAGCATAGATGATTGTCATAGGGATAAACGATTCAAAACATCACTGATGAATGGTCACAAACCCTCAGAATGGCTTCCCAAACAGAAAAAAAAACAAAAAACTGTCTGTGACAGTAACCCATGAAAATGCTGTTTAGCTATTGCACTGTACAAGAAAAGCTGGTCCTTCTATTACTCATTTATCAAAGCGCTATGTCAGCCGTACCCATGTGCAGTCACTTTACAGCATTTCAGCTTTGATATTATGGTGTTTGTACAAACACACACCTCTATCTTCTCCATCGCTCTCGCCCAGATCACCCAGACTGCTCTCCTCTGTATACAAAATCATATCATAGTTGTTTCTATTCTGTTTTATTTTGTTTTATTAAAAACAGATACATTGTCTTTCAGTTTAGATTTCCTGAACATAAAACATACAACATATATACTTTAATTTACACAAAAAATAGTCAAATTTCTCCCTCCAAAGTCTGAACTTCAAACCCCATTCTTATTTTTTTCTTACAAACCTTTGGATTAAAAAGACCCAAGATGATCATTGACAGTTAGGCAATTCATTAAACAGCCCTTATGTGTGGTTGTGGCTTGCTATAGAAGTTATTAACAGGTGTGTGAACCAGCAACTTGTTGCTGTTTTCATTAAGCAGAACTCAATGGTCAAATATTTTGTTACGCTTTTCTCAAAATGTTACTGAGCTAAAATGTAGCAGCAGCCAACACACAACTCTAAAGTTCATCTCTCTCAAAATAGAAAGGACTTAAAACATGCCCGGACACGTCACATGGAGAGGCTGAATGAGTCCATTCCCCATTGTTAGCTCCCAAAACTGCTCTTGGAGACTAGAGTAATATAAATAGACACAAATTGAATGTACCATTTAAAACTTCACCTGTTAACGTGGATGTCATTCACAGCTTTAAAGTTTCCTCTCCCTCTATGATAGTCCCACCCACTCCTCCTATTGGTCGACCACTCTCATGCACTGACTGAGAGGGGGATTTAACCATAGTAAATAGCATTTATAGTGGATTGGTTTAGTTGTCTTAAAGCTAAAGCCACACATCACAGGTTGTGATAAAGTTGTGACCTAGTTAATAAGACAATTGTCATTTTAAAATTTTCCCCAGTTTTGATTCATAATTCACTCTATATTAGGGTTGTCAAAAATAACACAAATTAGATTTGAATACTAAAATTAATATTGAACATAGTTGCAAGGAAAAAAATCGCATTCACAGGACACAATTTGAGCTTCCCTGAATAGTTTTGAGCTTTATCAGAACAAATATATGACCTCATGCTAACACAAAGAAAGTACTATTATTTTGTATATGAAAATTGCATTCTGTTACTAAAAAGGAGCATTTTTAGCTTCATTTTGGTATCATGAACGGCACCGAATTCCTTGGTATCAATATTAAGTCGTGACACACTGCTCTTTACACTTACCCATTATCTTTGCTTCTACACACTAACTACAAAACAATAGCTTCTCACTTACTAACATTTACTAGGCTGAAAAAATTATCTACACTATACTTCATTTGTAAATTGATATATAAGTTTATGCTTGATTGCTCTGTTCTTTGATTATGACCTGTCTAACTGTATTTCTCATAACACAATGATAGTCTGTTTGCATGATATATAAAAACACTTTTTTTTTGGTCATGTGATCCTAACTTTACAAAAAAATTGAAAAGATGATATTTTGAGTTTCAGACCAAAGTCGATTCACAACTTGGCTAGAGAAAATGTTGACCTTTTGTGGTTACATAAACTTTAATAATTAAAAATATGTCTGGATTTTGTCAGTCGTGGCGCTAACGGGAAGCCTATGAATGTAGGCAATTTATGAGAGGATGGCATGTCATAATACACGCTCTGTTGCGGGGAAATATTTTTACTTTTGCACTGGGTCAAATCAGGACAGACACTTTATTTTTTTCTATTTATACTTTACTTGTACTGTAACTGTTTTGGCCTCTTAATATTGACTTAAAACACAGCAAACACCTGATCAGGAAAATGGACAATATATTATATCATACATTATGGCCCTTTATAGCTCTAGCACAACTGCCTGTAAAAGTGGCGCTACGGTATGGTGTAGTTAGGTGGACTAAACCTAGAACCAAACCCAGTCTTTGTTCTGGGTTAAATGAGGACTCAACCTAGATCGAGGCAAAATCCCCTGACTCTTGTGTGATGGGAACTCAACTGAGACGGCAGGTTAATTACAATGCACTGATAAGGGCTGCAATTAGACAGACCAGAAGATGTGACCCAAGTATTAAGTTTATTGGCTTATTTTTAATACCACACCAAGAAGATGGTCCATCATAAGATGGTCTTCTAATGCTTGAAATGTAATTGTCTTGAACATATTAATATGTTATTGCTATGGCTGCTATGTTCCACAGTATGGCATTCAATCTGTGTATCTCCAAGGACAAGGAGACAAACAGGTGTCACTATCAGGCTAATCAGGCTCAGTATAAAAAACAGGATTTTTGTTTCTTGATGGTTAGTATAGGGAAAATTATGTGATATCAAGGGTTTCTTATTACTTCTGGTTTGGTTCATCGTAGGTCTATTCGTTTTAGTAACAATAGGTCTATAAATAATTTTCTGAATATTCTGAAAATCCACTAAAAGCTTAAATTCGCTACACTAGCCTCACTCTCTGCTCGCCTTTTGACACTGTCCATTTTCTGAAACACAAAATTCATCTAACAAGCTCGTTCAGTTCCTCAGCGGTTGTCATGGAGACCGGCAGAGCGCCATGACGGGTTTAATCACCGGTGTCGAGATGAAATTTGACAAATCAGATTGTTTAGCTACTGTTTTGTTGCGTAACACTGAAAAAACATTATTATCAGAACCAGGGACTTGTTGTTCTGCCTATTCACAACCTTTACTATCAGCCAAAATGATTCAATTATTATTTAATTCACAACTTCCTGCTCTGCACTCTGGATTATTTAGTTTGCAAAGATTGTTAACCTTGTAGTTTATCTATGTAGCAGATTTCTAACATTTAAATCTGTTTAGCCATAACTGGAATGTGTCTGGTTTGGTGACACATTGCTTGGTGCTTTGCTTTTTTTAGAGGGAATATATTATAATATATATAATGTATTTTAAAATATAATTTTTTATTTTACTTTACTAATCCTGCAGTTTCAAATATGACTGAAAATGCATGAAGTTTTGTAAGCACTCAGTAACATTTTATTGCTAATGAGTAATAAATGGAATCCTGATTTGACATAAATGGCAAATCTAGTGTTTCATATTTGAGCCATGATATTGTGAATTGGCTAGCATGGTTAAAATGTGTTACTAATAGTTAAGTAATGGCATCAGCAAAAAAAGATTATAAGATAGCTGCTTTCCTCCATGAATTCAACCATGTACATTCAAGTTTTTCTTATGGCTTACAATTTGCAAGTAAAATTACGCTTTGCAAATGTGAACCAAATGTCAAATTTTCAAAACATCAATAGAAACAAATCCACCCTCACTTTGAATATGGACTTCCGCCTGCTGGACTACATATTTTACCCAGATAGTTGTTTTGCTTTAGCTAGGCCTGTCCTGAGAACACATTTTGAAGTGTGGTATAAGACGCAACACTTAAGTAATTGGTTTGTATCTATAATGAGTGATAGAAGTTCATAATTCAACCCTTGTACAGCTCAAATCTCATTGTAGTACAGAAAAATAACCAAACTTTTCCCACTAGTGCAAAGACCACCGCCACATTAAACCACAATACCACGATAGATATTGACCCCCAAAAAGTATTGTCCATCTGTCATGTATCGAACGATAAGTTGATGTAGCTTTTATCGTAACAGGCCTAGCTTTAGCCTCTGTTGCCTGTTTCTATCATAATACTGTGCTCTTGCCTCATCACTAAGCCAAGTAGTCTCCTCAGATGTTCCACTTTTGAGCGTTTCCTAAAAATATTCACCAGGTGGCCACCAGTTGGTGAGAGAAAAACAAAAACAAACTGCGTATAGTCATTTATTTGCGCTGCATGAATAAAATGGTCTCGCTAGGTTTTCTCTGCTCCTCCGTCTTTGCAGACACAGACACCGATGTAACAAATCTTTGCCCCAGGCCCTGGGTTCTCATATCATCCTCTCATCACTGTTATGTAAGCCTTCAACTGAGGCGCTCTTACAAAGCGCTGCAGAGTAGACCAAACTCAATTTATAATCTCGTATGAAGTCCAAATTGGGTAGATTTCCCAGTGTGCTTTGCTTGCAGGTGTGAACTAAAGCCAGACAAAAGATGCTGCTGCCAAGTCATGAGTCCAAATCAGCTGAATAAATTGAATTATTAAGTCATTTTTCTAAAAATAGTTTTCTCCTTGACCACGTATTGGTGAGATTATTTCAATTAAGGAGTGACTGTAATATCATAAACCACATGCAAAAGAGTAAGTGATAAGTACGGAAGTGATGCAAGAATTTGGACCATTGGGAGACAGGACATGGGTCACTACATTAATGCTCTGAGGTCTGCTCTTCTCATTCCTCCTTTTCCTTCGTTTTTTATTCACAAGTGGCCTTGTTGGTCTTGACATGAATGAACCATGCATTTCTCTGATTGATTATCCCACCTGTCAGTCATCAGAACTCGGGGAGTGAAAACCCAGTCCTAAACTAGAGCCTACATCTTGGTAAAGTATAGAAAAAGTCTTGCTTTGCCAGGCTAAGTAATAGCAAAAAGAGCAGTCGTAGCACTTGGAACGCCATTGGGCTTTATAATGTGTTTATATGTGTCTATGGTCCCATCACTTTATAAACGTCTTTTCAGTGCGTTTTAATTAACATAGACAATGGTGCCTTGACAGAAATGGGGCGCAGTTGTGGGCTGATAATTGCCGTGCTTCTTTATGTAATGCTCATCTGGGAGGCACGCTGCAATCTTTTTTAAAAAGGGGGAAAAAATCTTTATTTATTCCAATTGACTAATAAATGTTGTCTGTTGAGGTTATTCTCCATTGTTTAGATAAGGCTCTTACCTCTTTGGAGTTCATTATCATCTAGCGGCTTCAGGTCAGAGCCAGCAAAGGCAAGTCAATCTGAAATTTAAGTGCATTCTTCCAGCTGAAATCTGGCAGTGTTTGCTTTAAGTTTTATGGCAAAAGTCAAACTGTAGCCGACTCAGGCATCCATCTTGCCTGTGTTGAGCAGACCACAGTGAATGTGCCAGCAGCACCTCCTCTTTCCCTTTAAATTCATAAATTTCCCAGAATACACACAACCTTTTTCTTGATATTGATCTTAAACCCCTATTGCCAAATGTATCAATCTAAACAAATATAGGCCAGTGTTCATATTAGTGTTCAGGCTTGATATTCCAATTTCAATACCACAAGGATAATTGGAGAGATTGGCAGATTTTTGCACTTTCTATCGAATCGGCTCTCAGCCTGAAGTCTTATATGAACACTTTAGTACAAAAAGGATACTGCACAAAATGTGGCTACGCAGCTCTCTAATCCAGTTTGTAGTAAAAGAGGGTTGTGGATAAGTTTGTAATAAAATTATCAAAATTGAACCTAAAAGTTGGCCCAAAAATATCAGCAGACCATCAATTGCTCTGGACTCTAAACATCGGTATTGTCAATGGCCATCTATAAGGCTCTATCAGGTGGTCTCTAATGGTAATAAATGATACAGCTCAAAAATTATGTATGTAAAGTTTTAAAAGTAATTTATCAGTGGCAATCAACAAACAACAGCACTTAAAAGAGCACAGTTCCTTCACATCAACAGACTAAAAAACAGACTTGATCTGTTTAGCGTGGTATAGGGCAGAGTGAATAAGTTTTATGAGGTGCGTTATTGGATTTTACAGAGATAAATCAGCAGTAATATTCTCCCATTGGACGGTATGTGCCTTTAATTCGTCAAGGGCCCAGAGAGCCGAAGCACTGGTCTTTAATGCCCATTGCACATTATAAACACATGCGCTGTACACTGAGCCGAGAGACAGATTTGAGAGTGGTGCTCAGAGGAATAATTATAGATGGTATTCAGAATCCTCCGGTCGACCGCATGCAAACAGTGTTTTCACCAAGAGCCTTACTGCGTGTTTACACCCCAGCCCTGACACAAGCTGTGGACGAGGTTTGGACTCATGCGCACAGATAATGCTTGATAAGCTAACATGGGCTCAGAGATTCACATGTACAAATTGGTATGGCTGCAAAAGATCCAGAGATATTTGGATAATTATCAGCTTGATAACAATTTGGAACTAGTTTTTCCAATAATAAGAATGATGAATATAACAAACAAGATGATGGCAAGCTAAATATTGAATGGTCTTTTTTTCTTTTTTTTTTTTTTTTTTTTACTATAACTGCTTATGATTTTAAGAATTCTGTGAAACTAGTAGCAATATTGCAGTATTTCTTGTTAAGATGTATTTATGCAAATTTTAATAGACTACTGCCTCTTCTACAGCTCTTCTACTGCCAGCCTATGGTGTTTTCACTATATACACAATGAAAGAAATTAGTCTCTTTTACAGTCATAGTTGTACAAAGGCATTATTCTTATCTATTGGCTCATTAGTAAAATTGATTACAAATTGTGTATTTTCAAAAAAAGCGAAACAGACAGAAATAGTAAATAGCTGAAATTGTCAAATAGCTGATATTGTCAAAGTTTCCTCGGCGCTACAAAATCCTCATCAAACTTGCTCCATTATTGACTGCACTACCAAAGCTAATGGCATAATGCAGTACGGCTGACTGACTTACCACCCGCCTAAAGATAGCAGTATTGTGTATTTGAATATTTATGCTTGAACTGATCCATATCCTTGCATACATTTCCACCTGAAGCTGTTTTATTAGCACAGCACATACATTCCATTGCACTATATGTTTCTCATAGCAGAAATGCATTACCAGTCCCTGTGTGTGGCGTGGGGGCGCTGGTTCTTACCCTGAGGGGTGGGGGAGGGGCAGTGTGGTCTGATTGAGTTAAAGTCATGCTGCGGATGCAGGCAATGAAAACAGTAGACAATAAGAGCCTTTAGTGCCAACACAAAGAAGAAAGCACCTCGAATGGAAAAGCAAAGGTCTCCATAGATGCTAATTGGAGTGATTAGCTGAGCGCTTATCACGGTGATAACACAAACTACATCTTGTTGTATTGGAAAGTAACCGCCTGTTCTCAATGTTCTCAACAACTGAATATGAAAAAGTCCTTCACAAATTGTTCAAAGCACATTTTACTTAAATGTAAAAAAAATATATCGACAAATTGGTAGATAAAAGATGCAGAGGATTTTTATCACTGTGAACTCTTTTTGATTTTAAATACAAGCCTACAATTTATGGCTCAAACTTTCTAAACTGACCAGAAATATCTATATTCCAAGTTCCATTCAGTTTTTACGCTTCTTGCACAAAATGTCTTTTACTGGCCCAAGTTTTTACAAGCTGGAAAATCCCAAAAACCCATAAAAGAAACCCACTTGAACTAAAGCTATATGTCAAACAATTACTGCGTCTTATGTGGGGCGGTCGTGTTGTGTTATGTAGTCTGGCCTGATGTCTTGTATAGCCTTTAGTGAGTTTGAGCAATGTCTAACTTGAATCAAATCTGAATGTTAATGTATTTGTTAAAAATGAGCTCATTAACATGTAGCTTTCCTTGATCAATGTGTAAATGACAGTATAATAAACAGATATAGATATATTATGTAAACAAATAGTGAAATTCAAATATGGCGGCACTGTATTGGACCATCAGTTCTATTTACATTAGGGTAATTAACTCTTGGCATTTGATTACTGCTTTGTTACCACACAAAACCTGTTTTATTGTGTATTCAAATGACATTATTCTCAGCTAGCTGTCATTAATTTTAGTATTTATTCATTTATTTTTTCTTTTGAGATTGGCTGATGTGGTAGTTGGCAATCGTAATTACAAATCTTTAAAGATACACCATTTCTCGCTGCTTGTTTCCATAGAGATGTTATTACTGTGTCAGGAATGTTCCACAGTATGGCTTTAAACATCTTGCATTACATTACATTATTAGCATTACATTGCATTGTGTCTCGCATTTATTTGGGGAGTCTTTGCCTCAAGTGGAGGAGTTCAAGTAGCTCCTCCTACACGTCGAGAGGAACCAGCTGAGGTGGCTCGGGCATCTGCTCAGGATGCCTCTTGGACGCCTCCCTAGGGAGGTGTTCTGGGCATGTCCCACCGGGAGGAGGACCTGGGGAAGACCCAGGACACCTTGGGGTCCCACCGAAGGAGCTGGAGGACGTGTCTGGGGTGAGGGAAGTCTGGGAGTCCCTGCTTAGACTGCTGCCCCCGCGACCCGTCCCCGGATAAGCTGCTTTTCTGGCCTGTATTGCCATTCTTACTGGAGCTGGGTTGTCTCTCCTCATGTGTCATGTCATTAGTCTTGTAGCATCACCTGTGTGTCTCTATAGATTTCATTTAGTTTAATACCATACTGTAGAGTATTCCTGGAAAAACCTTAACATCTCCGTGAAGACGAGCAGATGTCGGACCCCCCACCTGAATTATTACATAGTGTACCTTTAAAGACCTTGATGTACACAACAACATATTGTTGGCTCAGATCAGACCAGGACCAGGAGACGATGGGTTTGAGGGATGGGTCGGATGGTGAGATGATGCCGTAGGTGTTATTGGGTGAAAACTCCCACCTCTGACTGTCACCGTAGAGACGCCATGGAAACGGACGTGTGCCTGAGAAGATTCTCCAGGGGCATCTGTCTGTGCTTTCATCATTGCAGTCAGAAAATGTTTTTTATGATGCGATTTCAGAAGCTAGAGCTCTTGCCAATTTGAACTTGCTTGACATGTGTAGTTTGACATGTGGAATTAACCAACTAATTTACTGCTGGGACTAAAAAGCTGAGTTTTCTCCTGGCTGTAGCGTATTTTTTCAGTGTAGACTTTTTATATAGCCACACAAATCTTACTATTGAAAAGGGAATAATCTGGCAATCTGAAAGAGGCCTTCCCCTTGTTTGGAGGGTCAGAAAAGAAGGATTGCATTCAAACTTTGACGTTATATTTGAAAAATGTATCATGTAGTTGTAATAGAGAGACAACAACTTTAAAATTCAACTTTGCTTTTTCTTTTTATCTTCTTAAGCTTACTGGGGGCAACCCACTGTGATGCCCAAACATCCCTTGTTGCTCCTTTAGGCGTAAGATTAACAAAATCAATCTGTCTTCAAATGGTTCTTTTCATATAGTTGGGAATAAAATTAGCCCTTAAACTATTGATACTGTGGTCTGCATCACTTATTATGCACCAACAGTGTCAGTGGTTTAATGGTTCTCTGCATTTTATATAAAAGAAGAAATTCCTTAATAATAGGGCTGCTCAGTTTTGGGAAAAAATCTAATTGTGATGCATTGGATTAGAATATATTTTTGCAATCATATGGTTATTATGTTACAGTTATTTGCTAAGCTAATGATGAATAACAGATCCCACTGGACTTCTCTTAGCTCACCATTTTTGACTTGTAAATATTAAGTACCTTTTTTCTTTGGATAATGGATTACGTCCTGCTTCATATTCTTCTTCTTATACCATATGGGTAGCAGGGGCTCAGTTGGTGCACTGTTTGTATACACTGGTGTATGACGTGAGTGGATGTAAAGCTCTTTAAGTGCCTATTGGAGGTAGAAAAGTGCTATGCTATATAAGTATGGACATTTTCCATTTAAAATACAGTAATATATTGATGTAAATAAAAGCCATTTCCATAGAAGTTTAGATAAGCCTTATCTGCTGAATCTGACCTTGTGCCCTGCTGTGAGTTAAGTCCAGGTCAGTCCAGGTCTTCCCTGAGCTCCATGTTGTTGAGCAACAGGCCTGTGTGTGTGTGTGTGCATCTGTGTGTGTGGCTGTGGCTTTATGCTGGTTTAAAACTATAAGCTGATGCGATAACGTTCTTAGGCAGCTCCGTGTCTCAACCCTGTGTGTTATCACGGTTACATCATTCAAATAGTGAGTGCACTCCAAAAAAGTGAATGTGACTTGACTGATGACTTGACTGATTTACTTATAAGTTTGGACAAATTAATTAATTCATATTTATTATTAATATATTAGGCTTCTGGCTGTTTTTTTGAGATAAGCTAAACTTTTTGCATCGTAGTGGCTAAAAAGAAGATAAATGTATAGAGAACCATTATATATCAAAAGCATAAAAATGGTCAAATGGTCAAAATACTCAAATATCCTACTATATTCTGCTGTATGTTTTCCTCTTATGATTCTTTAGCTTTTGTATACTTTTTAAACTTTTGGATTTTTCAAAGAATACATATTTTTCCTGGATCAATAGTCTGTCAAAGTCATAATAAATCTGTAATGAACGAAACTGCACTCAATATTGTTATTCTGAATACGTCTGAGCACATAGACTTTTTGCAGTGTGAGTTTTCATGTGCAGGGATGGGGGGCGGGTGGGCACATGGGAGAGCCACAGTGACATGCACGTGCTAGTGCCACGCGCTTGCTGAAGCTCTGGGGCCGGCGCGTACAGTCGACTAAAACAAACACGCCCCAGACAGACCTCTCCTGCTCCTGGCGTTAAAGACTCACTGTGGGACCCACTGTGTGGAGCGGCTATGGGGAGAGAAGGGGTTTTCAAGCAGCGGTACTAGGACCAGGGGCTTGTAGTGGTGATTGTTTAGTTCAGCTTTTGATTTGTTTTGTTTTAGGTTGGATTTGAATGAATAAATGGATGAATGGTTTATTTTGGTAAATTTACAAAATTGGGAGAATCAAATCCACAATCAAATAAATAAAAAGGAATAGGCAGAAGCTAAGGCTTATATTTGCCTATCCTGTTCTTCTTAACATACGTCCAGAGAATCAGCTTTACATGGAAAAAAAGGATATATGCATCTACATGCATAATTCCATTCCATAGTTTCACCCCCGTAACAGAAACACACCTGGATTTTACATTAGTTCTTTCTTTAGCACGTTCAAAAATAAACAGACCTGTTAAATTATATTTACCCTCCCTTAACTTAAATAATTTCTGAATACCAGAGGGAAGACTTTTATTTAATGCTCTGTACATTCCAATATTTTTATATATACAATATCCATAAATTTTAAGGTATTTGTTTGAATGAAGAGTTAGCAGATATCCTGCTTTATTAATGAGTCTAATAGCTCTTTTTTGTAATTTAATTATCATGTCTATGTTAGTTTTGTTTGCATTTCCCCATATTTCTGAACAGTATGATAAATAGGGCATAACCAAAGAGGAGTATATAATATACAAGCCTTTTGCATTTATTAAATCTTTTGTTTTAAATAATATTCCAACAGATTTAGCAATTTTATTTCTAATATACTCGATATGTGGTTTCCAACTAAATTTATTATCTAAGATCACACCTAAGAATTTGGTTTCATAGACTCTTTCAATTTCTACTCCATTTAAGTGTAACTTTACATTATTATATGTCATATTACCGGAAAATATCATACATTTTGTTTTCTTTTCATTTAATGATAACTCATTGAGTACCTTATATTTGTTCAGGAAGGAGTCCAGCCTATTTATAAATAATTTTTCAAGTATTTTTGAAAATTGAGGTAACAGTGATATGGGTCTGTAATTGGATAATATTTGTTTATCACCACTTTTGTCCTGGGTTAGACTTGATCTAGACTGGGTTTAGTCCTGACCCGATGTAAACCGGTTTTCTTCTTGAACTGTCCAAGCCAGCTGTTTTTAATTGTGGTTATTTTATACCTTTTCTCCATGTTCTTTTTTGTTTGAGCAAGACATCATGCTCTGTTGTTATTTAAAAAGTATATACATTTTCACTTAGGCTGTACATAAACATTTCTGTAGATGTTTTATTGTTAAGCACTCATGAACATGTTTAGCATACTAAAAACTCGAGCTGTTAGTTTGCTCAGCTCTTTATTATCGCTAGACAGTGATTAAAAAGAGTTCAAAATGTTCAGAGCTACAAATTTGCTTAAATAATTATGAACTGTGAAAATTAATTAAGTATTCACCAGTGTCCGTTTTCCTATGCTGTGTTTTTCAGAGCCTGATTTAATGAGCTCTTTTTTTTTTGTGTTTTTTTTTACTTGAAAATCACAGTCTGCTTAGAGGCAAATATATTAACCTCCACTAACGACTTAAACTTTGAAGTAGTTGCTTCCTCAATTTGACTGTCCGTGCATATAAACCTATTTCTCAACTTTTATAGCATAAACAAGCACATTCTCCCATCTCATAAAACATATATTTTGCATTTAACTATTCAGGTCTCCAACTTATATCAATCTAGTTTAGGTGCAAACTTGATTTCTTCTAGGGCTACTTAAGCTATTGTTCAATCTGGATATCAGTTTTACTCAGGTCATGATTTTGTTGGGTAAATGTTATACGTAGCTGAATTCCTGAGTATAACATAATACAATGAGGTTTCCAAACGGTTTGACGTGATAGGTGGAAAATTCTCACCAAAGAGGCGTCAGGATATTGGACAGACATGAAGCTATCCGGATGTGCAGTCCACGTTCCATATTAAATTACTCTGTACTTGCCCGTGCTTCCTGCTTTTAAATGAAAAGTCTTATGTCCCTCTCTGATGTTTTCTCTGCTCTTATGTGTATGCTGTGTATTTGTGTTACAGATCAACCTGAGGCTCATTCTTGTCAGCGGTAAAACAAACGAATTCCTCTTCTCCCCAAACCACTCGGCAGCAGACATCGCAAAGCACGTGTACGACCACTGGCCCATGGGTGAGTCCACACTTACACACGACAGGGACAGAGTGTACTGGTCACTGGCCTGATTCATAAATATAGAGACTAAGAGCACTGTATTCTCTCTACCATCTTAATCTGTTTTGACTGACTGAAACATCTCAAAACAAGCAATGTAACAACAACTATGGTATCACAACTAATATGAAAACTAAAATAGAAAGTATATACTCATTTGACCATATGGTACTAGAAAACATATATCACATACATAGAAAAATATTAGAATACATCAGAACTAGTTATAAGAACACATATTATATCAGCCCTAAGAGGCGACTGCTAAATTGAATTGAATTGAATTGAATTTAAGAAACAACTGTAATTGTTTTCCCACTTTCACGAATGATGCAGGAACTAAACCTGGAATAAACCAGGACATGAACCTGACAAAACCATGTTTTCATCAGGGCTAAACTGGATGCTACCCAAGTCGTTTTACAACTTAAAACAAAAGTCAACAAAATATATAAAAAAGTGGCATCTAAACTGCTGTGGTGATATTGGCCTGGGAACGCTTTTTAATTCCCTTGGATCTTTTGGAGGAAGTGACTGGGGAGGGGGAAGTGCATCTGTCGCCCCTGAGACTCTTAGATAAGCAGTAGAAGGATGTTTGAATGTTTTTAATCAAATTGCAGCTGTCTGTGTTTGTAGCCTGAGCTCACAGTGTCTCAAAGGGCTGGGTGTTTCTGGTCTGCCCAAAGCCAAAACATTATGTAAAACGCGACAACACTCATGCTATGTTCAATTTGATTTCACTTTACCACGAATCACAAACTACATGTGCAGTTGTGTAACCGAAGACCCCATTCAAATTTCCACATCATAAATCAATACAAGAACATACAGATTTGATCATCAAAGTTCAAGAAAGTAAGTTGCATATTAGTTTCAATATTAAATTAATCTTTTTGAAGTAGTGTTTTACCATTCTCTACTCATGTATAGACGCTCCCCATCACTGGAAGCATTGCAATATCAGACTACAGGTTGTTGAAGGTACATTTTTACCCAACTACTGCTACAGTGTGCTGTTTGAAATCCCTATTCTCCACATTACAAATGATTCCTCTCTTCTTTCTTCTTTCTTTCAAGCCTTTGAGGAAGCTCCGTGTACTATAGTTCCATGGATCACATTCACAGCTCTTCTAATTACTTACATAGGACTGCGGTGCATTGTGGGAAAGTCTTTGGCGTGGGTAATTAGCCTTTCTCCTTTTGCTCTGATTGCCACTGAGCACAAGAATGTATCACAGGCCGTCCACCTCTGGTCTGTCCAATGCCCACTCCCAAAGCACAATGCATTTGATCCGGCTCTGACCTCAACAGTCACACCTTTAAACGTTCACACAGCTGCGGTCTTATGCATGTGCACAAGCAGTTTGAAAATGTGTAGGATGCACATAATAATAACACAAATAAATGACATTATTGGTCAATCTTAAAACGCCATGATCTTGATAATTAGAGGTTAAGAGTTTATAAATATGCCTATTTACAAAATGATGGGTCATATTTCTGGTGATTTTGAGTTACACAAACAAAATAAATTGTTCCTGATGTCATTTCTTCAAAGACATTCCTTACATTTGCGCTAGACAGTGAAACAATGAATAGATTATTGAAACAGTAGAGATTATTATTTTTATTTTTTTTTATGATGCATTGACTTTGTCTCTTGGCTGGCCTGGGAACGCCTTGGGGTCCCACTGGAGGAGCTGGAGGAAGTGTCTGGGGTGAGGGAAGTCTGGGAGTCCCTGCTTAGAGTCCTGTCCCAATGATAAGCGAAAGAAAATGGATGGATGCTTTATTAATTTGATTTGATACAGCCCTAGAACACGAATAACAATCTGAAAACTATTAGTCACTATGGTTTTATGTATTATGGAAAATATTTTGCTTGTTAGAGCATTTTCCAAAATATAAATACCCTGATACAAACTGATACTAAATCATTATTGAAAATAGATACTCATGATGCTCATTTGAGAAAGAATTAATACGGAGGAGAAAAAAATTACATCAACTGGACAAAATAAGCTTTCTTGAATAGTTTTTAAATGGCCTTCGAGCTAGTTTTAAGACCACATGATAATATTAAAGAAACTATCATTAAGAAAAAATGCATTTTTAAACACAAAATAATAACATTATATTTTTATGAAAAGAGTGTTTTATTATTGAAATCTGTGTCTGTATTGAGTCTTAATATTCAAATCTTAGTGATGTGATAACACAGCTGGATAGATGGCTGCAAACATTTTTGAAACAATTTTATTTTCCTTTCCACAGCTTGCAGTTGAAATATTATTGTGTGCTTCTTGAACCTTAGTCTTTTTGTTCCTGTGGCCCTGTGCACATGTGAACTCGGTCAGCCCCGGTGTCAGCCCCGGTGTCAGCCCCGGGGGTCAGCTGCAGTGTCAGCCCTGCTCTCAGCCCCGCTCTCAGCCCCGTTCTCAGCCCCGCTCTCCGCCCCGCTCTCAGCCCCGCTCTCAGCCCCCGCTCTCAGCCCAGCTCTCAGCCCCGCTCTCAGCCCCGCTCTCAGCCCCGCTCTCAGCCCCGCTCTCAGCCCCGCTCTCAGCCCAGCTCTCAGCCCCTCTCAGCTCTCTCAGCCCCGCTCTCAGCCCCGCTCTCAGCCCGCTCTCAGCCCCGCTCTCAGCCCAGCTCTCAGCCCCGCTCTCAGCCCCGCTCTCAGCCCCCGCTCTCCGCCCCGCTCTCAGCCCCGCTCTCAGCCCCGCTCTCCGCCCCGCTCTCAGCCCAGCTCTCAGCCCCGCTCTCAGCCCCGCTCTCAGCCCCGCTCTCAGCCCCGCTCTCAGCCCCGCTCTCAGCCCCGCTCTCAGCCCCGCTCTCAGCCCCGCTCTCAGCCCCGCTCTCAGCCCCGCTCTCAGCCCCGCTCTCAGCCCCGCTCTCAGCCCCGCTCTCAGCCCCGCTCTCAGCCCCGCTCTCAGCCCCGCTCTCAGCCCCGCTCTCAGCCCCGCTCTCAGCCCAGCTCTCAGCCCCGCTCTCAGCCCCGCTCTCAGCCCCGCTCTCAGCCCCGCTCTCAGCCCCGCTCTCAGCCCCGCTCTCAGCCCTGGTCTCAGCATACACAGTGATACCCTCCACTGACTCTAGACACATCTGGACTCCAGGCTCCCTCTCATTTACAGCCTTGTCTTTACTTCTTCCCAGCCACACCTAATGCTCCACTCCTTCTCACATTCCCAAAAACGTCCCATGAAAACTGCTTCAGAGCTGGATCTTCCTGTACGAAGACTACGCAAGTTGCGTAGGGCCGACAGCTACGAGGGCCCTTGTCTTCCGAGTCCCGATACTTTTATCATTCCTGTCTGTCTGTCAATCTACAGGTAGTTACCAAAACTGGGCCCTGGTTTACTCCTCAGTGTAAATATCACTTTGTGATTGGTTAAATGTGTACAATACAGCACACTGCCCTCGAGCCCTCCTGCCTCGCTCATAAACATATCTCAGCAACAACACGAGTGTCTCATGTCTTTGCCTCATGCCAAGAATTCAGCCACTGTAGTCTGCAGAGGGTTACTGTTGATAATGAGAAGCTTTTTTTGCCAGTGCTGGACAAGTGAATGATCCATGAATGTGCTTGCGTCTTTGTGCATATTAATGAGTTGTGCTAATTTATTTACATTTGGACACATATTATACACATATATTTAATCACACAATAATTGTTTACTCGTTTATTTAAAGTTTAGTAACATGATGTTAGTAAAGTGAAAGTTTTTATGGCAGCTTATAGGTCCTAATCACATTATGAAAAAGAAATGGTGAGTCTATAATATTTAGGTTATAATGAATAAATCAAAGAGTTATGTTATGAAAGTATGTATCCGTAGACCATCCTAGAGCATATTTAAGAGCACCATCATTTATAATTAGAGAAATATTTTTGCTTATTAGTTGTAGCTGTTGGTGTTTTCAGCCTCTATAGATGCCTTTGTACTTCACTGTCTGATGTGAGTATTACAGATACATTAAGTGTATAGTAGCTGTGGGCTTCATGTTGTGGAATGTTAATAATCAATAGCCCGTGTGGAACTGCAGTAGCGAGGGCCTCCAAGACAAATTTTGGTTATGGCCCCCTGAAGGTTAGATCCAGCTCTGTGTTTGTAATTTGTATATAATGAGGATAAAAACCTCCAGATACACCCAGGACAGTCGCTGTAGTAATCCAAAACCATTTGTGTAATCCAACAAGATGAACCAAACTATAATTCATCTTCTTTAGTAAAGATATGCAAATGGAGGTTTGTAGTGTTAAAATGCTAAAGATCAAGACCAAAATTTTCAGTTCAGTTCAGAGTTTTTTATGTCACTAGTCATACAGTTTCGTCTGGTACTCGTAATGCTCTGTCTCAACGTTATCCCAAGGAGCAAAGACATGTCTAAGTGGTCATTCTCATAGAGTGAAGCATCATTTGGAAAAACTTTTTTTTTTTTTTTTTTTTTTTTTTAATCTTATGAGCAAATACAAAGATGCCATGAATGAAGCTATCATGCAAATCTATAATCTATGTATATTTGCATGTTCTTTTTCATTGCTTTTAAGTTTTTATTTGTCTCATTACCCTTTCATTAGTTTTCTTTTTCTTGACCCTCCTGTCTCTGTTTATTCCAGACTGGGAGGAGGAGCAGGTGAGCAGTCCCAACATCCTGCGGCTCATCTACCAGGGGCGCTTTCTCCACGGCAACGTCACACTAGGAGGTCGGCACACACACCCTTGTGTACTTTCATAGAGGATTTTTTGTATTCATATATTTTATTTTTTAGAGATTGACCATTCTGTGTTTTTTTATGGTCGATCCTGGTACAGATTGTTTAGAATACAGAGCAACCGATGGCCGATAAGCTCTGCCGATATATGGGTCTGATTTTGATTATTTTCCTCAAATTATGTTATTTAAATTTACTACAAACTGACCCACAGCCCTTTTTTATCACAACCTTTAAGAGAGTAGTGTCTAACATTTACTGCAGCTATCTCTTCATATTGAAGTGCCAATATAAAGCTTTGTGTGTATGTTCCAGGCAGCAAATTGACCGAAACAAAATATCTGTCAGTGCTGGTATATTTAAGGCCAATAGCCGATATGCTAAAAAGTCCAAATATCTCTACTTCATGTTGTTTCATTTTCTTCATAAATAATAAATAGTGTTGGTATTTAAGATGCCTCATTAAAATTTACAGTTATAGGAGTTGAACTAGAAGAATTCTTCTTGTGAGTGGGGTCACCTCCCCATAGATCAGACCTATAACTTGCTGCGGTCACTTGTCTAGATGAAGATAAAAGTGTAATGCCATGCTGTGTAATATTCTAAGCAAAGCAATAACATCTCCATGGAGGTGGAGAAACAAGCTGGTGGTGAACCCACCACTACAAAAGTTCTATTGTACACGTATAAAAGAAGCTGTATATTTTGTGATTAGACACTTCCCATACTACATATTTAAGACTTTTTATACGAAGAGAGGTTTTGCTGACTTCCTACACTTGAACTGCCGTACTATTATTTTTACATAATAACATTTTGACTTAAGCACACCACCCTCTCAGCAGCCACAGTCAAACCCGTCTATGTTCTGTCTATGTCCCGTCCTCATGCGCTGCCTAAATTCACAGGGCTGTGTTGTTGGAAAGGACTGTGTGCTGTTCTCATGGTTTTCCCCAGCCCTGAACAGAGGCTCCTCAGTGCCCCGGGACAGACCTGCTTTGACACGACTAGAGAGGGCAGGAAGTGGAGAGAGAGAGGGGAAAGACACTGTCAGGAAGGAGAGGGGTGAAGACTGGCGTTTGGACCAGGACAGACACAGGAGGGAGGAGGGGAGGAAGGGAGGTTGAGAGGGAGAGAGGGAGGGATAGAGTGAATGCGTTAAGAAAAGATGGTTTCTTTAGTGCAGTGCTCTTCTCTTTTGGCTTTGAGGCCTTTAAGGGAGCATTCACACTTTATGCGCACACCACATCAAAATTGGTACTAAATCTCAAGCTAAACCTTGGCTAAACCTTAGTCTTAGGCTAGTCCGGGGCTAGACTGGGGTTAAATCGGAGCTAGACCGGGGCTAGACCGGGGCTAGACCGAAGCTAGACCGAAGCTAGACCGGGGCTGGGTCGGGGCTAGGCCGGGGTTAGACCGGGGCTAGACCGGGGCTAGACCGGGGCTAGACCGGGGTCTAGACTGGGGCTGGACCAGGACTGGACCGGTGTTGGACCAGGGCTAGACCAGGACCACATCTACACCAAGACTAAACTGGGCTCAAATGCGTGAACTCACCCTTAATCAATGTGAGGTTATGCCAGTCCTTAAGCTTGTTAAAGAACATGGCGCTTGTAGCAATATAGTAATCAATGTGTATTTGATAGTGGTGGTCGAATTATTGTTTTTTTATAGGCAGCAATAGGATCATAGAAAGAACATTTGTAGTTCCTGTAAATATTTAGTAGAGACCGGCGATATTGCCAATAACGTCTCGATAGCTCTTTCCTTTAGAAATAGCTGTATGAGCAGATTTGTTACATTATCACTTGTGAATGGCATACATTTGCAGAGAAAGTGAACAAAGCCTGTATTGTCTTAAAGGGTGGGTTCTTCAGAGCTGTTCTTCTTTTCTCTCTGTTTGTAATGCCTTTTAGTTGATGTAACCTGATTTTGATTTGACCAGTGGTTTTCTGTGGTTAATGGAGTTAGAGCAGCCCCTAACCCACTTTATAGTCCGCCTATTAGTGCTTTTCACTTTGACAATTCCTCTATCAGTGGTTTCAGATGTTTCAAATGTCCACATCAATAACTCCAAGTGAACAGATGCCTCTACTGTATCATAATGTGCAGTGTGGCAAACCCTCTTGAGAAGTTACATGGTGCACATTTACCTTGAGTTACATAAGCATTTTGAAATGTATGAAAGTTTGAAAGTTATAGGACTCAATCGAATAAATCCATCCATGTTCAGTATTCTATTTTCTTTTTTCTATATTTTCTTTGCCTAATAAATATTGCATTAAAAGTTAGCTAATCTTCAAATGTAGCTGCATTACTCTGTCTGAAATGCTTTAACTTGCTGAAAAACTCTTACATCTTGTCTCTTTCTCTCCACAGCTCTCAAACTGCCCTTGGGGAAGACCACAGTGATGCATTTAGTTGCCAGAGAGACTTTGCCCGAGCCAAATTCCCAAGGTAACCAGCTCCCGGCCGCTCCACTTTCTCTTTCAACCCACTTTAACCACCACACCACCCCTCATCTCCCATTATTTAACTTCACACACAGAAGCACACACATTTGGCTGCCTAAAACGTAACCTCGGGACCTAAAACACTTTTAGAGAATAAATCATAGCGAGTATTTTGTTTTTGTTTGGTCTAATCGTACCCAAGCATCTGCTGATTTTACAATACGTGATTTATTGCCACTCAAGATCTCAGATGGCTTTAAACAGTAACCAAACATGCACAAGTCCCCACAGACTTTATGATGAGCATAAAACTGAATTACAGAAATAGACATGGCTCATTTACATAACTTGGAAAGCTTAAGTGCAAGTTATCACAACTTTGAAGTTAAAAGGTAAGTTTAGGTCAATGAGGATGCATGACTTATAATTATCAAGTGTGTTTTAATTGAGATTGTTGAAAACAGACCCCCTCCAAGATGTTGACTGTCTCTCACAACAGCACAAGACACAGATTGAGACAGGAATCTTCTAGTGAATGGGTGAATGGTGTATACAATGAGCCATAGACTTATTTATATATATGAAAAAATATATATACTTTACAGTCTTTGTGACTATAGTTAGTAGAATTTCATATTTTTTGGAGAGAAGAAACTATTTTAAATAGTACACAGTAAAATACATTTTTACATAAAATATGGCATTTCATAACAAGCTGCTATTATTCAGTTTTATTAGCAGCACAAACTAATCCATGAGGCAACCTACATCTGCAAACATAATACAAATATAATCTTCATCAGAGGTTGTAATAAATGTTTTGTATTGTTAAAAAAAAAAGAAAAAAAAAAGTAGTTTTATGTAGCCTATAGCCCGAGCAGTTATTAAATGCACATATAGTAAGTACTCTGTCGCCAGAGTATCCACATACTGTTGCACTCTCGGAGAGTTGAAAGGTCTTTCCAGGCCCCCTCATGTCGCTGACAGTTATTCCTATATAACTACTGTACACAAGTAGTTAATACATTTTCAGGGGTGCTTTTGTATGGCATCTGCTGTGTGATCACATGTGTTTACAAAAGCCTCAGAAAGTAGAGGATGAAACAAAGGAGTAGGAGGGACCACCATCTGGGCCTTAAGTTGCTGTAAACCACTGTGTACATTCAGTGCAAAAATAGAGCTGGCTAACAACCAAATATGTCTGTGTTTACTCGAACCATCACCCGAGACAATGGGCACTTTTCACAAGGACTTATAGGAGATGAGTGTTTGGTATATGGTACTGTAAGGGCTGTTTTTGTCTGACTGTAATGCTAAAATGTAACAACTCCACATTATTTACATGTAGTTTAGTTATTATTAAGTCATTTTTTGTTCATTACTATTATTTACATATATTAAAACTAATAGTACTTTAAAGAAACCTTTTAAGGTTTCTGTGACTACGCTTGGGGCACTATGGTCTCATATTATTGTAAAGGTGAACTGTTTAACTTTTCTCGTGTGGAGTCAGTCACCTGTTTGTCTCTGCCATGGATTTGCTGGAATATTCTACAACATACTATTAATCCTGGTTTATATAATGCCTTTGTTCAATTACTGCAAAAAACACATTCAAATACATCCATTGTTGATGTGAGTGGGCTTGCCTCTCATCATAGGCACCCCTGGGAATATTTGATTTCTAGAGTAAAAGCTTTGTTCACACACAAGTAAGAGGGATATATCACTGGGCCTGCTCACATTCACATTCGAAATCAGACTAATTCTAATTAACAAGCACAATTAATAAATTCAAAAACATATACCTAGTCTGTTGCTTATATTAAGACTTTTCATCTTGTCTGTTACAGGTCAAAGAAATCGTGAGAAGACTGGAGAGAGCAACTGCTGTGTCATCCTGTAGATTCACACCTCTCTGTCCTCCTCGTCCTGGGATAGTTGCGAGCACGTCCCCCTGTCCCTCCGCCTGTCCATTACAACAAGGATGCGCATTCGGACAACATCTTTCCTCTCTGTCTGCTCCGACACAGAAACATTGAGGCAGCGGGCTCCAACCAGGACTTATAAAGCTGATTTAAACAATAGCGTTGATTCCTTTTGTTGTACTTGATGATTATTTGTCATAGAAAGGAACTGGATCTGCATGTTATTTTTTTGTTATTTTGAAATTTCTTAATGTACACCTTGTTAAGCCTTCTGCTGCCATACCGTTACATACCGTTGACTCATGTTGCTATTCGTGGCCAGTCTGCTAGCAGTCAGCTTTAGCTGGTTGTCAAAGTAATGCAGTGCCCAAGTTTTGCGTGTGGCCTTGTCTTTTCTTACGGCAAAGGATTTTAACCACTAACACACACAAATCCATATAAACAGACTCAATTTTATGGTCTGCGCATTCTGTGCTTCTCTGTGCAGACAAAACTGTGCCTGATCCAGCTGACCAGGACACTTGCATTCATATACTAGTCTAAACATGAGTCCCCTCTATTGCCCTCCTCTGCATGTGCAAGTGAAGTGCACAATATAGAAAAATAATTCTCTTTTTTTATTTTTTAAGGGAACTTTTTTTTTGTCTCAATATTTTATCCAATCACAGCCTAACAAATAAACAAATAGTGATATATTTGTTTGTCCGAGACATATGTGACTGTGTTTTGACAGTCCATGCATATATTGCATATACTGTATATACAGTTATATATAACTATATTACTGACCAATCAGTGTTGTGCTTGATAAACCTAGATTCCTTACTTTGCCCAGTTAAAAAAAAACAACTTTTGGTACCAGTGTTGTGGAGGAACTCAGAAAATGTAATTATGGCATATGATATCATCAAAAGAGAAAAAAATATTGAGCAATATCTCACTGCAACAATATATTATATGCAATAGTCCTAAAGTGTAAATGGAAACTTTTCATATGTGGTTATATCATGGCTGCTGTCTGGCAAAGTGTTGTCATGGCTGCCGTAGGTCCGAGATATTAAAATGGCAAGTAATGAAATTTTGTTAAGATTTGCCATAAATTGTGCATTTATATTCCAACTGGTTAATGATGTGGGTATGAAACTACATCCATATTTGTCTTATTTTGCCCCTATCATGTTCCTGCATTACAGAGAAAGTCCAGTTTTTTGCTCGACTGGCACTGTTTTCCTGAGAAAGAAAGCTGAAAAAGAAGACAGTTGACTTTAAAACTGAAAAAAGAGCATTGCACACTACATAATATTCCTGATCTTATGTGCATCCTCAAACTATACCAACAACTATATAATACAGGCAATATAATTGCTAATGCACAATGTGAAACAAAATACTCACAGAGTCCATTTTGCACAGATTGTATGTGCTCCATAAAATTATTACAAATGTACAGAGCAGTTAATTTTATATTTTTCCAATGGGAGTAGATTTCCAATCTAAGGTAAAGTGTAGAACATATTTAAAAATAATATGACTCTTATCTAGAACATGATGACTAGATCTTGTTGATATATAAACAGTATATTGATGTTTAGTCTGATCGTGACGGTTAGCCTCTTAGCCAGTTCACTTGTGCTTAAGAGCAGCAACAACCTCCCTAATCTCCCTCAAACTGTATTTTGTTTCTCTTTATGTGCTCTTCTAATATTATTTTTACTTGTGTATAATTTAATGTAATCCTCTGTTGTATTTTTGCTTTTAAATCGCTTTGTAACAGCACTAGGTCTTAAAATTGTTTATAATAATCAGGGTTCCAATCTGTACAGATATAAATGTTTTCAAACCAATTGTAAATAGCACTAATCCACCCGTTATGACCCTCTGAACTTCAAACGGAAACATCTGTAAAGTAAATAAAGGTTATTGAAGTGCGCTGGCTTTTGTCCCTCACTCAACGCTCGTAACATCATTTCATTTTCATGGTCACCTGCACAGTGTCCTTGCAGTCTGCATTGTATTGAAAATGATGGCTCATACTCTTCCTTCACTTTTTTTTTTATTATTTAAATGGGAAAATGTAAACCTATAAACCATGAAACATCAGAAAATATGTCAGCATGTTCAAATGGAAAACACAAAATAATGTTTATGCTTTTATATACTTTGACGCACTTTCCTGAAACTCATTAGAACCCATACCATAATCTGAGTAAGTTTGTTTTTTCATATTCCTCTAGACAACTTTCATAATATTCACCCATTTATCCTTTGTGTAGCCCTGTCACGATAACAGATTTTGCAGTGTGATATATTGCTGAAGCAAATATAGACGATAAACAATCTTGAAACCAAACCATAAAGCAGAATTATTCGCAAAAATGTATTCTAAATGTGCAATATTGTTAAATGTTGTTGAGCTGTATAAATGAATAGCAGAGTTCAACATTTTAAAAATTGCTTTGTGTAATTTCGGTTCATAATTTAACCTTCTATAGCTCAAATCCTATATTGCAGAAAAAATTACCAAAATACTATAAAGAAAAAGTCCCCACGATAAATATTGACCACCAAAAATGATTGTTTCATTTATAATATATTGAACGATAAGTGGATACATTAATTATTGTGACAGGCCTATCTTTGTGTTTATCAGCTACACTTGTAGGCACCACGATGGGTCAAATAAAAATGCTTATGTGGTATAGTATTGAAAAAGTCAGTTAATGTTACAACTTGAAAGTGCTTAGTTGCAGTCTCTACAACACTTTCTTCTAGTGATAATAGTCCACTGTAGGTTAGTAGTTCAAGAACTTTAAAGATATTAAAATCCACTACTTTTGTGACAAATGTTTCACTTTGTAAGCCAGGATCAAATTAAATGAAAGATAAATTGTTCTTTAAAACCAGTCAAATTGCTTATGACACATACCGTAGTGTTGCAATGTGAACAGCATGGCGGTGTTTCATGGTTATATGTGACAGCCATCTGATGCTCCTGACTCACTGGGTGCAGTTTGTTCAGCAGATTGTGGGCCAAAGTCCAGCAAGAGGAACAAAACAAGAAACTCACTAAAACTAAAGGTGTAAAAATAAATCCCCCTTGTGTAATATGGACTTACCAAACCATTTCCTTATGAGGATATATTTGTTATTTTGTGGTCCTCCTCCCTCTGTCTGAGTTCTACACTATGAATGCGGCTATTCTTACACCAGCTGCTCACACACTCTCAGAAGCTTTGGGTAACAGTAGTACCACTCACAGTGACATTTCTGCATTTGCCAACATCACAAGTGCCTATTTCTGTGGCCCCAGACTGAACTGACACTTTGTCCTTTCATTGATGTTTCCAAATGCCACTATTTTACTGTTATGTTTACGTTTATGTTTATGTTTGTTTATATATATCTATATATCTATGCGCACACACACACACACACACACACACACACACACACACACACACACACACACACACACACACACACACACACACACACACACACACACATATATATATACACACACACACACACACACACACACATATACATATATGTATGTATGTATGTATTTTTCTTTTTTTTTTTTTTTCTTTCAATTTTACTCTTCCTACTTATCACTATTGAATGATTTGAACAATCCAATAGTGTGTCAAACTCAATAAAAACAATATAGGCTTATTTTCTTATTAAGTCCTGTGTCATAGTGTCTATAAATAACGTTTGAGGTGTTGCCTGCAGTAGAGTTACCTTCACACTGTCATTGGTGTTTGGCTGGATTATACATTACTATTATTATACAGTACTATAATTATGACTAAACACAAAGCATCAGCTCATCTCTAAACTACACTCTTATTGACAGTGTCCAAAAAGTCCCCACAGTGGAATGTTTTAAGTCTGGACTTTAGACACACTTTTATTCTCTGACTTTTAATGCCGTGTAAGTTGTGTGGTGCTCTATTTGTCCTCTATATGTTTTATTTTGATTTATATTACTCGTTTATTGCTGTTATGGTTTTGTATTCATTTGCTTTTACTGCTTTTATATTCTGAGCGGGAATTTTTGGAGTTTTGTTGGATACTATAAATAAAATTACATTTGTAGGCCTGTTCAGATGTAGACTGTTTCGATGCTGCCACCTGCTGGTACCTGCTGCCACCTGCTGGTACCTGCTGGTATCTGCTGCCACCTGCTGGTACCTGCTGCCACCTGCTGGTACCTGCTGGTATCTGCTGCCACCTGCTGGTACCTGCTGCCACCTGCTGGTACCTGCTGGTATCTGCTGCCACCTGCTGGTACCAGGACTCGAGATGGAGTTGCATGTTAAACACTGGACCTGTCCAAAACATGTGTATATGGTCTGCTGGAGAATTGTTGCATCCAGGACAGGAATCTGATAGCACTGAGTGTCTTTGTGCTAGCTTGCTGTTGGTAAGGTGAGCTCTATATAGCACATTACGTTGCATTAAAGCATGTCTAGTGCAGTGCTGTGTACAAGTCTCTTTATTTCACCCCTTTGGCTGTCAGAGATTATAGTTGTAAAATCAATGTCATTATAAATTAATTACCGGATGAATTCCTCCTTCAGACAGGTTACTGGGGCAGTGAACACTTTTTGTTTTTGCTACTAAACTGTGTATACAATGTTTTAATAGTATTGTCTATTGTTTCTGGCATTTTGGTATTTTATCGCATGCTACTAGGTAAATCTGCAGCTTTTTGATCCAAAATCATAGCGCTGCCTCTAATGGTCTCTGCAATTTCAAGTACATCGTGACATCACACAAGAATGCCCCGTGTTTCTGATTACAAACACCTGGCTGCAGGGGCAGAGTTTGAAGTATAAATACCTTTTAGACCAATCACACTGTTCCTCATATGTCCAGATGGTTCGACTTCCATCCCTGATGGTTTTCAAAAAATATTTTCAAAAAATAACATCAACCTGCCCAGGGACTACAGGTGGAAATTAGCACTAGCGCTACAACCTGGTACAACGCATCTCTCCTGTTTAGGTTAATATAGATTGTGCACTGTCCCTGTCTCATTAAATAAATAAATGAAATGAAATGACAGTTCCCATTTCCAATCCCTGTCCATCAACTAGAGTTCAGACATGTCTCCTCTGGTGTGAGTCAGTACATCATGCAATGTGCAGTTTGACTGACTTTCCCTAGACCTGGATTAGGGAAGGAGGTCCATCATCAGCGCATGGGGTTGGCTGCCAGTCGGGACCAGTCTTCATTAGTACATGGGACCAGTGTTCATCAGTGCACCAGTCTTCCTAAAGTTGTGTTGTGTTCTTGGGCCCGTGGATATCACTTATAGTGAGCCATAATTAGGAATGTGACCAAATTAGTTTTCAGTGAAATTCCATGATTGATTTGATCGCCATCATACCTTTAATAACTAATATATAATTATACATAATTATTAAACAACTTTTAAACTTTGTTTTACTAGTTTGAAACACCCACTTGTTACAGTTAAACCGTGACTCATGGGAGCTTGTGACTGTCACAAACTTATTGAATACGTCATCAATAAAGAACCAAATGAAAAGACGAAACTCAAAAAAATCAGTTCAAAAATATATTTTCAGAATTCTTTATGAGTTCTAATAAATATAACACATTATAAAGGTTTTGCTTATTGAAATGTAAAGTGCCAGATGTTCACAGATGACACATAAATGAATAGCTTATTAGTATTATGGTCAGACCACAGTGCTGTGTAAAAGCGATCTATTTGGCCACATCCTTTATAATAACAATAATACTACTACTAATAATAATAATACATTTGTAGCTTTGTAGCAGTGTAACAAATAAATGTGCATTGTAATTCCTATTAGTTCTTTGTTAGATGTCATTTAAATATAAATGTTATAAATTTATAGATACGAGTCCTCTTTGGAGCAGTCCCAGGGCACTCTGCATAACCTACGACTAGTACGACCTTGAGCACAGTTGTTTTCGTGCAGTGGTTGTGATGGCTCATGCACTTTCTTTTGTCCTGTGGTGAGGTTACAGTTAGAAAAGTCCTTGTTTGCTTCTTTACCCAGAGTCCTGCAGATCTTCTGGGAACATCCATTACTCATCAAATGTTTTTTACAATCCTTTTTGGGGCAGATGTGACTGCTGTCAGTTCTTTTTTTGTGCTTGTCTGGCATTAGTTGATCTTCATCTGAATGGCTATCAGGTGAGGAGCTTTTGTCCATATTTTCAGTGAGAGAAGGCGACTCAATTTGGTTTTCATTGTTCAAGAAAAGTTCTGTATCTCTTGTGCTAGTTTGCTTTACAGTATTGTTTGGAATGGAAAATTTGTTAATATCCTCAGTGATGATGTGATTGTATCGCTTCCAGAAACTGGAGCGGAGCTGCTCTAACTCCGAGTGCAGAGGCAGACCAATATCCAGGTGCATAAGGAGGTTCCCCAGCCACTCCTCCAGCTGTGAGAAGGGAGGTCTGAAAGAAATGACCAGCATGTGTATAGGTAAGTGACTGAAAAAAGTCAATTGCAAAAGATGTGATGTTTTCAAATCACAATTCTGTTCATAGTGCACATTTTAATCACATCGAGGGGCATTAAATGGCCCATATTACACTGCTTTGTGATCTATGTCCTAATGTTGTTTCCTCATCCCAAACATACCTGGAGTTGTCTTTTGTTTCATTCACACATGTTTAACACACAAGTCCTACACAGTGTTGGGAATCTTACTTCAAAAATGTAATTAGTTATAGTTACAAGTTACTTCTCCCAAAAAGTAACTGAGTTACCATCTTCGTTACTTTTTGGGAGAAGTAACTCGTTACTAGGCAAAGTAACTATGCCGTTACTATGTAAAAAAAATTAAACACAACAGATGTGAACCTTTAACATTTATTTCACTTTAACAGATTGCAATTATATTGCATTTGTTTAAAAGTGATCCATATCTGACACCAGCCTGGACACTTTCAGTCACATTTAAAACATATGTCCATATCAAATATGTGGCAGTAGTTTGTGTAAAGTTGGAGGAGGCAGTCGTGTGTCAAGGCGTCACGTTTCTGATCAAAACTCAACTTGGACCCAATAAGTTGTCAATGCACGTGTGACAGGACACCATTTCCCATCATGCATTGAGCTTTTGTAGTCCATGCAGGCGCCGCAGTCGGAGAGCTGCTGTGCTCGCCTCGCTCAGAAATTGCGGCCGTGTCTCAATTCGCGAAATGCACCGTTCCATGTTCGAAGTGCGGGTCGTAGGACCGCCCGACTTAAGTGCACCGTTCGAGCGGCGCAATTAAGGCACTTTGGTTAATTGAGACACGGCTGCGTCGGCCTCGCTCTCACGAGATTATCTGCGCCCGCCTCGCTCATCTCAAACAAGCCTCTGATCTCACCCCGAGCCTATTTCACCAAAGAAACACAACAGCGCTGCAGCTCCTCGTCTGAGAGATGCTCTGATGAAGAGCAGTGTGAACTGAAATAATAGTAACGCGCCACATTTTACTGTCAGTAACGGTAACGGCGTTGGGACGCTGGGAAAAGTAATTAGTTAAATTACTTCGTTAGTGAAAAAACAAAACGTTACTAACGCCGTTATTGTTTAACGCCGTTATTCCCAACACTGGTCCTACATAGTTAATCTGAGCTCTCAAACACAAAACACTTTGCTCCACCTTGTGATGTCATCCTGTGGTAATACAGTGCTCCACTGTGTTTTTAAACTTCAAACACCTTCACTAGAATCATTTGGATGATTTCAGTCCTTATATTTATGGACAGAATTTCTAGGTGCAGTCAGGGGCTGGAGGGGGTCTGTTTCGGGAACCACAGGATCTCATCTCTGCTGTTTGCAGATGATGTTGTCCTGATGGCTTCTTCGAGCCAGGACCTGCAGCAGGCACTGGGGCGGTTTGCAGCTGAGTGTGAAGCGGCTGGGATGAGAATCAGTTCTTCTAAGTCTGAGGCCATGGTTCTCGACCGGAAAAAGGTGGTTTGCCCTCTCCGGGTGGGTGGTGAGTCCTTGCCTCAAGTGGAGGAGTTCAAGTATCTCGGGGTCTTGTTCACGAGTGAGGGAAGGATGGAATGCGAGATTGACAGGCGGATCGGTGCAGCGTCTGCAGTGATGCGGTCGCTGTATCGGTCCGTTGTGGTAAAGAAGGAGCTGAGCCGTAAGGCAAAGTTCTCGATTTACCGGTCAGTCTACGTTCCTACCCTCACCTATGGTCATGAGCTCTGGGTCATGACCGAAAGGACAAGATCGCGGATACAAGCGGCCGAAATGAGTTTCCTCCGCAGAGTGGCTGGGCGCACCCTTAGAGACAGGGTGAGGAGCTCAGTCACACGGGAGGAGCTCGGAGTAGAGCCGCTGCTCCTTCACGTTGAGAGGAACCAGCTGAGGTGGCTCGGGCATCTGCTCAGGATGCCTCTTGGACGCCTGCCTAGGGAGGTGTTCTGGGCATGTCCCACCGGGAGGAGGACCCGGGGAAGACCCAGGACACGCTGGAGGGACTATGTCTCTCGGCTGGCCTGGGAACGCCTTGGGGTCCCACCGGAGGAGCTGGAGGACGTGTCTGGGGTGAGGGAAGTCTGGGAGTCCCTGCTTAGACTGCTGCCCCCACGACCCGGCCCCGGATAAGCGGAAGAGAATGGATGGATGGATGGATTTCAGTCCTGGAATTGCCAAACTCTACTGAACTAAAGGTAAAAGGAGCTGTTAACTTGAAAACTACCACTTCATGACATCACAAGATGGAACAGACCATTTTGAGCATTGGAGATTTACAGACTAATAAAAAAGTGTTATTCAAACATGTGAATGAAACAAAACACAAGTCTGTGTATGTTTTACATCCTAACACAGTTAAAAGCTCACGATAGTCAGTTTTGTGTAATATAGGTCCTTTAATATCAGATAAAGATAAAAATAAAATGAGCTACTGAACAAATGTAAAATGTAAAGTAAAAAGAACATGCTAGATATTTAATTGCAATTTTGCTGCAACAATAAAAAAAATAAATACTTTTTCAGTAAAGCAATTTTGTTTTTATAAAATTACCACATCAAAACTATTCTCAAAAAGGTCAAATTCCTAATTATGTGTTCATCAAATCTCAGTTCTTTATCATGTATATATTGTATATACATATGTATAGTATATAGATTCAATACTAGTTTTAGTATCAATTAGTTTCTGGGTATAATATTTTTTTAATAATTCAGGACTAGCTTAGATAAACATATGTTGTTTGCAGAAGACAATCTGTTAACAAAATAATTCTTTTGGATTGTTCTAACTTTTGCAATGTGATAATTGTATCAGTGAACCAGAGAATCAATTAAATTGTTGATAAATATTTAAACACATTTATTTTTTTTATGTGTTGATAACTAAAACGTTCTCACAGGCTTTAGTTTTATATTAGCGTGATGTATCTTTGAACAACAGCAGGGGGCAGTGTCATTCTCAGCTTTGGTAGCTGATGCATGCAGCACAAATGTTACATGTTGCCCAATGCCCTGTCCCTGCTCTCTATCATGATTTATGTGTCGCTGTTGTTCAATATGGAAATAGGGCTTTGTTGTCTTCTTTTACCAATTACCATAACAAATCATATCAAGACAGCAGAAATAAATTCATCAAAAACTACAATACCAGAACAACAGTCTGACCTTTAGACATATTCTTGCAATTTAGAATGATTCATCCTTTCTATTGCTGTAAAATTTCATTGAATAAATTCTGTCCCGATGTGTCTCCACTGTGTGACAAATGTAAATAAGTCGAAAGATCTCTGTTACATTTGTTTTATCTCATTACACTGGTCCTGGTTTAGTTTAGCTTGTTTAGTCCTGCTATAAACCTGATTTAGACCTGGCTAAATACTAAAACCATTTAAAATAAGTCTTAGTAATCTCTTGTTATTAATGGCTGGGAATATATTTGAAGTATGTGACTGCCAGGTTTACCTCTGACAAGACACATCTCAGTAGCAACATGTCAAGGCATGAAACCCAAAAAGTGGTCTGTAAAAAATCCACCACTGTGAAAATCTTGATGAGGTTATGTCATTCATTGGTGTGTCTTCTCTTACCGTTTGTCTGCATCCATGTCACAGCAGAGGGCAGCGTGGGGCAGAAAGGCCGAGGGGCAGTCTGGAGGGTGGTGCTGCTTCAGGAAACCAGGCACATCCAACCCAAAGTCAAGTGTTCGCGGGAGCAAGTCCGGGTCTGCACTCACCCTGCCTATTATCTACACACAGGCATCAAGTTTACTACACAGTCAACTCTTTTCAAAATCTCATATCCAAAGAAGGGGTTTACAGAATTATAGATACACAGATACTAATGATGCCAAAACTAGCATTAATTGACTGGAACAAATTACTGATACGGAAAGAATTCACAGAAACAAGACCCAGTTGGACCTATTCTGAAATGTTTTAAAAAGGTCTTGCTAATGATAATTTATAGTAAAAGAAAAGTAATATAGTAAAGGAAAAATTCAATGCTGTCAACTGAAAACAAAGTTTTTGAGTGAGTTTCACAGCTCTTCTAAGCCACTTCTTTAGTTCTGGTCAGATTACTGCTGGACAGTGTCTTACACTGTATCTGTCTGAAGGGAGGAGCTAACTACACTGAAACAAACTCACCTGTTTTCTTACAGTTCCTCTTTGTTAGCTACTGAAACTGTAAACAACAAGTGTTTTAGTTTCAGTGTAGTTAGTTCCTTAGTAAAAAAAACTGAGTTCAAAGCTGACAAATGGCAAAACTAATCCATAGAAAACAAAATATATCTAAAGCCATAATAATCATTGAATGTTACCTCACAGATCATGATGCCAAAAGAGAATATGTCCACTCGTTCATCATAGCTTTTTCCTGAGTTAAGAAAAGCTCTGTATCAGCTATTAAATATTCAAGGAGAAAAATCAGCCACATTAAATAGTGATATGTGCTAACCATGGATCATCTCTGGGGCCATCCAATAGGGGTTTCCCACCACAGTGTAGCGCTTCCTCCGGTCAGGCTTACGGCACTGTGTGGGCGAGCCTTTAGCAGGCCTCTCCAAAGAACAAGGAGTTTTATTCTTGTCTTCAGGCACCAACCTGGCCAGCCCAAAATCTGCTACCACCACCGACTGGTTCTGGAACAGAAATATAGTGATGATAAACTTACTTTTTTAAAAAATCTCTTGTCAAGATCTAGATGATGATGTAAATAATTGTACCTCTCTGACCAGGCAGTTGTGGGAGTTTAGATCTCGGTGAATCACATTCATTGAATGTAAATAAGCCTACAGTAAGGTAATTAAGCAAAACATAGTTCAAGGCAACAAATAATAATAGTTGGCCATTAAATGATTAGAAATGTACCATTCCTGCTGCAATGTCTTTTGCATAACTCACTCTTACGCTCCAGGAGAAATCTTTGTCCTAAACAATAGAAGAACTATTTAAGAACAGGTGCAATTATGATTCAGTCATAATTTAATCATGTTAAATTACCATTTTCTCAATGGTTTCTCTCAGATTCCCTCCTTGGATGTATTCAGAGACAAAGTGTATTCTTTTATCTTTATAAAACAATCCGATGAACTTGAGTACATTGGGGTGGTCCAAGCAGCGCATCACTTTTACCTGTATGTTAATACAAATGTTCTGTTTTTAAAGGGTTTTAATAAAAAAATTTAAAAAAATGCAGAAAAGACCAAGGCATGACAGAAAGCCCTAAATGATACACAAAAAATTAGCCCTCAGGATGTGGCTTAGGTTATGCTAAATAAACACTACCATAAGCTGCTGACCCTGTTTAAGTGATGCCTTTTTGTCTAATACTTTAAGATAAGATAAGATAAGTTAAGATAAGATAAGATATGCCTTTATTACTCCCACAGTGGGGAAATTCCAGCATTGCACCACACACATAGAGAACAGAAGGAAAATCGTACATGCAAAAAAAAATAAAAAAAACAAGATAATAGATAAATTGCTAGGAAATAAACCACAATAAAGTGTAACGCCACACTTTAACAAAGATATGTTTGCATAACACTGCTTTCAATTGAAGCTCACCTCTTTTAAGAAAGTTTTTTGTGTCTCTTCATCAAAACGTATCAGCTCTTTCATCACCATTACTTCCCCTGTCTCTTGATGGGTCACCTAAAAACAAAAAGGAGAAAATGCATGTTATCTTTACTGTTTTACATTGCATTCGTTTTTGAATTATTTCAACATATTCTTTTACGATACCTTTATAGCTTGTCCAAAAAAGCCTTTTCCGAGCACCTCTCCATGAATTAGATCTGAGGGTCTGAAGATGCGATGGGTCCGGTCCCCGTGGTCCACTCTGAGGGACTCTGACCGAACCATGTCTCTGCGCTGCGCCAAATGTGAGAATGAACCAGGAGACAGCGGACACTTGTCTATACTGCAGCTTCGTCTGAGGATGATGGGTATCACAAGAATCATAATACTGTACAACAATATGTTAAAACTACAATAGTGTTATGTACATAATGTTTCTGGACCTGATTCCTGGTGCTCCCTGATGTTGAGGTGACATTCTGACCCTGGTGGGCACTCCTGTCTCCTCAGTGGGACTAGGCTCCTCCTCCACCCTCGGGAGGCTGCGGCACAGAGTCAGTTTGTCGGGGGCAGGTTTGTCTGAGCTCATGGAGTCCTGAGGCGAGGCGCTGGGGGCCGGAGGATTGTGTTCTATGGTCAGCTGCAAAGGTTTACTCACATCTTCTATCACACAGTGGATCTAAAGGGAACATTATGCACATCAAGCTGTGCTTGCTGTAGTAATGTTGATTTCTTATGTTTTGGTAGGACATACATCTTCTGGTGTTATGTTGGAGACTGGGATTCCATTGACCTCCAAAACTCTGTCACCAACATGAAGAGTAGACATCAAGCCAGCACTGAGGACATCAGGGTCTACGCTGGTTACAGTGGAGTGGAGTACATTTCAGTATTCTCTTTTGAACTATTTTAACAGTGTTTTATCAGCTCTGCAGACTCACCCAGTCACAGTAAGAAGGGGGGCTTTTTCTTGGCTGACATCTACTTCTATGAATAGGCCACGATGACCACCTGGTTGAGGAGGAAAATACACTAGCGCCACCATGTGTCGTCTCTTGGTAAGTGGAGAGGTCTGTGTTTCAGCTGTGACTACACCCTGTCGAAAACAGTGACCACTGCAGACAAAGTTTAAAAGTCACACGCTTTTGTTTAAAAAAACACATGGCTATTGTTTGAGATTCAAACTCACCAGTAGAGTTTCGAACGTTCCACTAAAGTGTAGGTGTCTCCCTCTCCAATAATTGTTGCACAGTTTCTACATGAGAAACATTCAGTATGAAACTTCTGATCTCCCGCAACCTAAAAACAAGACAAAAATGACCATAAAAACTACAGATGCACATTCCTGAGGCTTGAGGTCTTAAAAAATAGTTGCTGTCTCCACATTTTTTGTGGAGTTCAGATGTTTTCAGAGGATATCCTCTTTCAACTTGGGGACAAAAACGCCTTTCATATTGGAGGAAGCAGGAAAAGCTTTTGAATGCTTGAACAATTTGCCTCACACAGGATGTTGTAACCTGTTTGCTCTCTGAAATCTTCACTCCAATATGTGATGTTACACAACTCATTTGGTAGGCTTTGATCAGGCATTAGAGCAGAGGTGTCAAACTCAAATTCACCGAGGGCCAAAATTAAAAGCTGGGACTAAGTCAAACTAAAAATGTATTAAAAAATTTCAACCACATCTGCATGTTTTCAGAAGGGCTGGATTAAATTTGAGTGAGGCGACAGGTAGCAGATGGTAGGGGCAAAGCATTCTGGGATTCGTAGTATTAGCGGTGCATGTGCTATACTGGCACGTCGGCCAGTGGGCCAGCTCTAATACATATTTGATATGATCTCGCGGGCCAAATATAATTATGTCAAGGGCCAAATTTGGCCCATGGGCCTGAGTTTGACTGTCTGCATTAGAGAATCAATATCGAAGCTATTTTTAGATTGTGGGTGAAAAATAAAGCTGTTAAAATATCTGTGTTAACCCTCAGTCCTCCAGGTCTGATCCATAGCAAAAGATAAAGTTAAAATCTGTCAACTGGACAAATCATTGTAGGAGTGAAGACACTACAGCGCAGAGCAGGTGCCCACAAACACAGAGGGGAAAGTGAAGGAGGAGCAACACGTGGAGAAAGCCTTCTCGGCTTGTGGATATCCAAAATGGGCCTTCAATAGATCTAAGAGAGCAAAAAAAACAGGACAACAGGAATCTGAACTCAGAAGGAAGGGTGTTACCATTCCTTACACAGTGGGTGTGAAAAACTTCAGAAGATTTTCAGACATTATGCGATTCCTGTCTTTTTTAAACCTACAAACACGTTAAGACAAAAACTGGTTCACCCAAAGGACAAAACTCCGAGCCACAAACAAAGTGATCTAGTCTACTCCATTCAGTGTAGCGAAGAGTGCAGTGAGCGTTACTCTGGAGAAACTTAACAGCTACTCCATAAGAGGATGTACCAACACCGGTGTGAGAGCTCCTCTGGACCACAGTCCGCCGTGCATCTACATCTCAAAGCCACGAACCGCTCCCTTGAAGATGAAGTGAAGTAAAGTTCCAATCTTAGCCAGAGAAAAGAAATGGTTTGAGAGGGGAGTTGAAGAAGCTATTTTTGTTAAGAAACAGAATCTTTCCTTAAACAGGAATGGGGGCTTGAGACATCATCTCTCCCCCTTCTACAACGCCATCCTCAGACAATGAGAACAATAGCAGGATCGGTAAGGTCTGAATAGGGTAGTTCCAGCTGAAAATGGAGACAATAGGTGTTTACAGTTTGAGTGTAGTTAGCCCCTCCCTGCAGATAGATATAAGGCAGTGGTCACCAGCATCTGATCAGAACTGAAGAAGCGGCTTGGATGAGCAGCGAAACGTCTTCACTCCTACAACAATTTGTTGACAGATTTTAACTTCGTCTTTTACTGTAAAGCTGTTAAAGTTTACTGGTGTGAAAGAGCAGAGCGTTGGCACTTGAACCAGTGCCAGATTTACTGATTTTGTTTCTGTTAAAAAGAAAGAAAAATGGACAATGCATTTTCTTTAAGTAACATTTCTATATTTGTAGATATATTGTTTGTCATCATAACCAGGACTAAATCTCTAAGAGCTGAACTCAGTTCACTGGAATACCACTAGGTGCCCATTTATATAATTTGAGAACCACTACATAATATTTAATGAATGTTTTAACAATGTTTTAAATAACAGACATACGATACATGGTTCTGCTACTGAATACTTTTTTGAACACTTACCATTATCAGTCCTGTTGTAATTGTGTCTTTACAGCCGTAACAATGCTCTCCATAGCGGGCCCAGTAGTGCTTCTTACAGTACAACTCCCCATCTCTCTCATAATACCAGTTAGAAAGGATGCAGCCACACTCACTGCACCTACAAACAAGAGACATAAGAATACAGAATGGTAAAAGAATATCCTGAAACAAAGACACCAGAACAACTTGTAGATTTCAACACAATAGTCACTGAAGAAGGCCAGTCTGAGGCAGTGTAATGTGAGCCCAATCACTGATGGACCATATGAGCCCAAAAGGAAAGATGAGAGTGCTGCACAGGATCAGGTGGGGCACTTCCAGTGTGGGACAGGGACAAAATTACCACTTTTAACACTCACAGTACTGTCAGTAACACCCCTTTACTGGACATTAGGTACCTCCGCTCTTACGCAATGACGCCTTTCAATAGCAATAGTGTGAAGGAAACATTTGACAAGACATTTTAGATTTAGTCTTCTCTTAGTCAAGTTAATATTTTCTCTTTTTACTGTAGTTTTAGTTGGCAAAAATCCATAATAGTTTACCTGGCTCTCAACACAATGACATGCATAGCACTGGGTTTGCTGGCCAGATTATATAAGAAAATATGCATTTTTATTTTAACTGGGATAAATTGTATTGGAGTGGCTCCTGGGACATGTAAATACTTTTTTCTTGGACGTTGATTTATTTATGGTCTGGTTCTCTGGAACTCAGGGAATGAAAAGTGGAAATCAGATCAGATCTAGTGTCCATCTGTCCTACATAAACTTGTCATTTACCTATGTTTTGTTTTTTATTATTTGAAAAAAAATATCAATACTTTTAGTTGATGGAGATATCTACTATGAGTTATAGTTATATTTGACAGAAATGTATATAATTTTAGTGACGGTTTTAGAGATTGCAATTACTTTCTTTTTATTTACCAGTAGTTCTATTTTGCAAAACTATGGCATTGATGAAATGATGGAAATATTTTGTTGTTCTTGTGGATAGTGCATTAGCCAATCTCAAAAAAAGGTAATGTCACAGTGACTTGAGTCTTGCATTTGAAAACTACTTCCTTCGTCTGTTGAGTACTATGTATTTAATGTTCCCAGCCAGTCACATGCTTGCAGTCTCCCCTTGGTCAATGCCTTAGTGATGGCAGACAGAAATGCTGAAAAAAAAGTATTGTGAAAGGTTAAAACTTTCACAGTAAAATAGCGCTGTGCATTTAGTCCAATTTTAATCAACATTTAGATTGAGTCATCTCTAATCATCAGTGCTGTGCTTGGGTCATCATAACTGAGAGGTCTACAGCCAGTCCTCTGTCAGTAAGAGCTTGTGGTTTGGAGCAGAGTTCAGACTTAGGAACACATTTGTAATTTTTTTGTGTGAAACTGCAATGATTAAAAGTCTGTGCTGTTTATGTTGAAGCATTTATTGACTAATTTGTGTCATATCACTCAGCCCTACAATTAAATGGCATTTCACTGCAATACCGTCAGTAAAAAAGTTGTGGTCTTATCTCTCAGACACTGGAAGCAGAGCAGGAGGTAACTTCCTGAACACAATGCAGGCCCCTGTTTCCTCTGTGGAGCGTCACACTTTTACTTTATGAGCGAATGTACAGTAGAGGATCATTGCAGTGTAATCTACTCAATATAAGAAACTATCATCTCTCCTTGTACACATTAAAGCCACTGTCAATATTTTAGCTTGTAAAGATCTATGTTATAATGTTGTTGTCTAATCAAAAACACACCCGGAGTTGTGTTTTGTTCAACTTGTGATGTCATGTGTGAATGAAACAAAACACAACTCCAGGTCTGTTTTTGATGACGTAACAATATTTTATCATGACTTAAAGTTCATAAGAGTCAGTTTTGCGTAATATAGGCCCTTTAATGCATTGACTCAAATGCATGAATCAAATGGGTGTGTTATTTCCCAATACATTCTCTGATGGAATATTGATTGAGCAAGATGTCTTTTCACAAGATTCACAAGGGTGGATTTCTACTTTGTAATTTCTTTTCTCAGTGCACCAGTGTAAGATTGAGGCTCTGAACAAGTGTTTTTTGTATTATTGTTTGAGACCTGCTGAAAAGGCTGAGGGGTTTGACTTTAATATGTTCATAATTTGATCAATCAAAAATATTCAAATAAAAACAGACAGAAAAAAATCCCAAAACAAAACGACTGATTGTTTCTACTGAAAAATAATATGCACAAATCTTTATCAAAATCGCTACATTTGAACCTTTATTAGATCTTACACTCTGCACAAAATACTTTTCACTCCTTAAGTGCATTTTTAAACAGTTTCTTTAATACTTTTACTTGAGTAGATTTTTTCATGTGATACTTTTACTTTTACTTGAGTATTTCGCCGGCATCTGTGCTTTTACTTAACTAACAAAATTGAATACTTCTTCCACCACTGCTATAAACGCCTGTATGCTTGTAGGGTAAATCTGGTTTAATTGCTCTACTACCTAAAATTCACAGTCGCAATCCCTCACTACTACCTTTGTTTATTGTCCCCCTATCACTTGACATGAATACCTGATGGCACCTGTGAGTCATCTTATAATCTTGTCTTGAGATCTGTCTTGTCCTGTCTCTAAAATTGACACTGCCACCCGGTGTGCATAAAATAACATGTTATGACGTCTCAGCCTTTGTGCAGTGGTCAAATGTGAGACTTCTTGTGACGTATTCTCATGCTGCGGTTTCCTCTGTGTAGTTTGTTTTGGTCATATGGACTTCCTTGATGAACAGGACTTGTCAAAAATAGACAGTCTAGAATGTTTCAGCTTGAAGCTATAAGAAATGAATGCTGTTGCACCTTCTGTTAATTCTATATAGCTTGATTCATTCATACAATAGCTTGGGTACATGACAATATTGTTCAACTTTTTACACGCAATCTTAACCAAATAACTCTTGCTTGAGGAAAAAAATTTAAACCATCATTTTAAACTGTTGAATTTTTTTTTTTTTAAATGTATTTCTTTCTTGCTTGTAAAGCTTGGTATTGCCCCATTACAGCTAGTCTACTCTTGTGCAATTGTTTATTGGAACCACATTTTCGGTAAGGAAGTTCATTTAGAGTTAGTTTTTCTCAGTTTTACTCAGTCTTAACTCTGAAAATAAAACAAAAGTGATAGAGGCTGGACAGTGTCTCTTACCGTCCCTTCATCCCTCTCCTGAAGCGCTGGTCTCTTCTGGACATTGTGGGTTGCAGTGTTACCAGCTCTCCGGCTTTTGTGGTGAAGTATTTGTTATCTTCATGTGTACAAGAGTAGACAAGCACTGTGCTGTGTCGAGTAGGAGGCGTTGTCTCTCTCTCTCTTCCCTTCTCTCTTTCTCTCTCTTCCTGTGCAGTCAGTTCCCTCTGAAAAGTGTTTGTGAGAAAAAACCCTGACCTAATGACACACAGCTTGTCTCTCTCCCTCTGTCGGTCAAACTGTTCCCAGATTAGAAAGTGTCCACTGTACCTCTACTTTAGTCTGATGCCTCTCTGCTTTGTATACATAGTGTGATATAGTCAAGTGTGCAGCACACATTTTATAATACAGCAGTCTGTTTTGAAATAGGGTCTGTTCCCATCAGTGCGGGCATAATCACTTTATGAATGCTCCAATTACTGCACTGTTCCAATTCAGAGGAAAGTGCTCACATAACACATAACAAACAAAGAGGGAAATCACAAGTGTTTATGGTCCTGTGGGTCAGAAAAGGAAAACGTCTTACGGACAGTTTACAGAATCATAAAAATCTATGACTCAACAGACATAAGAAGTGGTACATATAGAGCTTGGGATTGTGTAATTGCATCTCAGAGATTAGGATGAAAGTATTCAGATACTATAGTGTGATAAATACATTTACCATTAGTGACCAAGCAGCTTATCGGGTTGTTGCACTGATCTTTTGTTTACTTTTTTTTTTTTTTACATTGCTTTTGCTATCTGGATGTTTTACACGGCTGGCCACAAAAGTACACTGAGCTCTACAGTGTAGAGCATTCTATTTTGAGTGAAGTGAAGCGAAGATGCTTTACGTGATAAATTCAGCGTTGAATCCATCAGTTTCAAACTTCATGGCTGTTGTGGTTTGTTGGCCACAAGGCAGTAGTAGTTTTGAATGCTTCCTCTTATCACCCGGTTCACTAAAGCTGACATTGCTTAGGGTTAGTCAAATGTAGACTTTAAGATTTAGTTTTCCATTTTATTAGTTTAAAGAGGATTGTCAAGGTCAGTACAAAAAGTGCATTGTTTTTCCTCTACAAACAACAAATGTTACAGTAAAAATTTTAATAAAAAAAAACATAAAAAAAATAAAAACATAAAAAAAAAGTCACAGACTACAGTGTCTGGGTATACATTCAAGGACCATCTGTGAAACAAGCGCAAGCTTCTCACACACAAGGGACACAAACTACTTATACAACTGGTAAAAGTAGATTAAATATTTGCTGCAGACAGTTTTTTGCCATAAATTAAAGACAGAAATATTTTAACACAGCATGTACAATTATACAGGCTGCTGATATTAAGCCATGTCTATCTCACATATTTTCTCATAGCAAACACAATAAAAAGTAGTACATTTGTACTACCAAAGTACAACCAAATGTTGTCACTCATAAAACAGTGCATCAGTTTAGATGAAAAATGAACAGCGAAAAGGAACAGTTATTACTGTTCACTTTTCTGTAAAGATTAGTCAGACCAATATATCAGCTGTTCATTTTTCAAAATACAAAATGTTGAATGGAATTTCTTCAGAAGAAAACAACAACATAATAAACATGTCGCAAACAAATAAATGTGACAGTTGGTATTATTGATCAATCCAAAAAAACAACAAAAAAAAAACTCATTGTCAAACATTGTCTTCAAACCCACTTCATTCTGTTTTTGAAATATACTGAATACAGTTTTAAAACAGCTTGTAGGAGAGTGTTGAAGGCAGGTAAACACATACAATCATGCCATATAGCACCGACATTATTAAATGAGGTCACTTCCTGTATACTGTTCTTTCACTTCCTCCTTCGTCCTAAAAAAAGGGACATTAACAGTTTATGCCTTACACATTATCTTGAAATATTTTATTTATTTATGTTTATTTATTGTTCTTTACCTCTGTAGCCACCAGTTCCCAATAATGCCTGCAGTGCTGCATATTTAGCTGCTTTCTGAGCCTTAGCTATAGCAAAGTTAGAAACATTTAAACAGATGATATTGGACTGATACCAGAGAAAAAAACAAGCAAATAAAAAACAAACAAAAAAACAACAAACTTTAAAGTATATATTTCTTACATTTCTGGCCTGCTCCTGTAAAACATATACAAACAACAATCAACATTTAATTTTTTAAAATTTGCTTTTTATTCTAATTCAAGTTTTACCAGGGTAGAGTCCTCCAGCTACACTTCCATAACCAGGTCCAGCAGCACCACCTACCGAAAACAGGGTCACATTACACAATGTTCTTGCTTCACTTTTACATTCTGTGTAAACTCACCAGGGCCTCCTACAGTGGTTCCTGTCCCTGCTGCACTTCCACCTATGTATAAAGATATTCAGAATGTGAGAAAGTTTTCATTAACCAGACCAGTTCAGTTCTGCATTTACACATTTATTAATCTGTCAAAACTGAAAATTCTACAGTCAGCACATTTTGGCTAACGTCCACCATGTGGCCAAGTGCACTGTTTAGGGCTCCAGCATGTTACTGCATCATCAGAGATTGCAGGGACTTTAAACATGTCACTATACAAAGCACAGTACTACTCTGGCTCAAAGAAAACCTTTATTTGAGATCAAACGTCATCATTTAGAATAAAAATCAAACAAAAAATGAAGTACCTGGTCGATAGCCAGTTCCACCAGGCCCATAGCCTCCTGGACCTCCAGGTCCAAGTCCAACTCCTCCTGGACCAAAGCCTCCTCCACCAGGCCCTACTCCACCAGGCCCCACTCCACCAGGCCCAACTCCACCAGGGCCTACTCCACCAGGCCGCACTCCACCAGGTCCCACTGCACCAGGCCCAACTCCACCAGGGCCTACTCCACCAGGTCCCACCCCACCAGGCCCCACCCCACCAGGCCCCACCACACCAGGTCCCACTCCACCAGGTCCCACTCCACCAGGTCCCACTCCACCAGGTCCTATTCCACCAGGTCCCACCCCACCAGGTCCCACTCCACCAGGCCCTACTCCTGCAAAGAACAGATCAAAGTTTCAAGTGCAATAAGTGAACATTAGAATAAATACATTTTTAGAAACTGGTGTGGGCGTGCATTTAGTGTACAGATAACTCTTACCAGGGCCAAATCCAGTTCCTCCATAACCTGGAAACAAAACACTATATTTAATACTATTACACGGTATTACAAGTCAGATCAATTTCTGTTTCTATACCAGATTTTGGAGGTTTTCTCAATCCTAGTCCTTGTCCACCAGGTCCATAGCCTCCAGGTCCAGTCCCAGCACCACCAGGTCCAAATCCTCCTGGTCCTGTCCCAGCACCACCAGGTCCAAATCCTCCAGGTCCTGTCCCAGCAACACCCGGTCCGAATCCCCCAGGTACAATCCCAGCACCACCAGGTCCAAATCCTCCAGGACCTGTCCCAACACTACCAGGTCCAAATCCTCCTGGTCCTATTCCGCCTGGACCAACACCAGAGCTGCCTGGTCGAATCCCTCCTGGCCCAACACCTCCTGGCCCAACACCTCCTGGCCCAACACCTCCTGGCCCAACACCTGCACCTACAAACAAACAAAGGAAATGTTTGACAAATTCATTGTTCCAATAAATTGCTAATCCTTCTTGAATAATTACCAGATTTGACTTTTCTTGGACCATAGCCTCCAGGTCCAGTCCCAGCACCACCAGGTCCAAATCCCCCAGGTCCAGTCCCGGCACCACCAGGTCCAAATCCCCAGGTCCTGTCCCGGCACCACCAGGTCCAAATCCTCCAGGTCCTGTCCCGGCACCACCAGGTCCAAATCCCCCAGGTCCTGTCCCGGCACCACCAGGTCCAAATCCTCCAGGTCCTGTCCCGCCACCACCAGGTCCAAAACCTCCAGGTCCTGTCCCGCCACCAGGTCCAATACCTCCAGGCCCTGTCCCAGCAGCACCAGGTCTTGTTCCAGTGCCCGTCCCACTCCCTATACAAAGAATTAATGAATAAATAATTGATAATTGTTATTTATTCGACTTTCTGCTTCACTTATTATAATAACTAATAACTATTTTTTTTTACCTGGGCCATAGCCAGCACCACCCAGAGATGACCCGTAGCCTACCAAAAATAAATATATAATTATTTTGATGCACTCATTGTACACAATAAAATAAACTAGAATGTAATTACCAGATTTTGGTGGTTTTCTCAGTCCTAATCCTTGTCCACCAGGTCCGATGCCAGCACCACCAAGACCAGTCCCAGCACCACCAGGTCCATAGCCTCCAGGTCCTGTCCCAGCACCACCAGGTCCGTAGCCTCCAGGTCCTGTCCCAGCACCACCAGGTCCAAATCCTCCAGGCACTGTCCCAGCACCACCAGGACCGGTCCCAGCACCACCAGGTCCGTAGCCTCCTGGTCCTGTCCCAGGACCACCAGGTCTTATTCCTGTCCCACCCCCTTAACAGTGATTGAATGAATAAGTGATAACAAGTGATTAATTTTACTTTTTGCTTTAAATATGTTATAGATTTACCTGGGCCATAGCCAGCCCCACCCAGAGATGTCCCATAGCCTGGGAAAAAAAATACAGCTATTAATAGAATGACTAATAGAAGTCATTCCACCACAATGGACAGTCAATTTGCATTTACCAGATTTAGGTGGTTTTCTCAGTCCTAATCCTTGTCCACCAGGTCCAGTCCCCACACCACCCGGTCCAAATCCTCCAGGACCAGTCCCGGCACCACCAGGTCCAAATCCTCCAGTTCCAGCACCACCAGGTCCAAATCCTCCAGGACCAGTCCCAGCACCACCAGGTCCAAATCCTCCAGGACCAGTCCCAGCACCACGAGGTCCAAATCCTCCAGGTCCTGTCCCAGCACCACCAGGTCCAAATCCTCCAGGACCAGGCCCAGCACCACCAGGTCCGTAGCCTCCAGGTCCTGTCCCAGCACCACCAGGTCCATATCCTCCAGGTCCTGTCGCGGCACCACCAGGTCCAAATCCTCCAGGTCCTGTCCCGGCACCACCAGGTCCAAATCCCCCAGGTCCTGTCCCAACACCACCAGGGCCATAACCTCCAGGTCCTGTACCGGCACCACCAGGTCCGTAGCCCCCAGGCCTGGTTTGACCTGGACATTGGGGAAAAAATAATAAGAATAATAATTTTTTTTTTTGTGTGTGTGTGTTTTTAGGGGAGAAAAAGTAAGACACAGATGTTTTACCATATTTTGCTTGTTTTCTTATTCCAAGTCCTTGGCCCCCAGGGATGGCACCTATTGCACCAGGGCCTGTCCCAGCACCACCAGGGCCGTAGCCTCCTGGTCCTGTTCCGGCACCACCAGGCCCAAAGCCTCCTGTTCCTGTTCCGGCACCACCAGGTCCGTAGCCTCCTGGTCCTGTTCCAGCACCACCAGGTCCATAACCTCCTGGTCCTGTCCCGGCACCACCAGGTCCATAGCCTCCTGGTCCTGTCCCGGCACCACCAGGTCCATAGCCTCCTGGTCCTGTCCCGGCACCACCAGGTCCATAGCCTCCTGGTCCTGTTCCAGCACCACCAGGTCCATAGCCTCCTGGTCCTGTTCCAGCACCACCAGGTCCATAGCCTCCTGGTCCTGTTCCAGCACCACCAGGTCCATAACCTCCTGGGCCAGTTCCAGCGCCACCAGGTCCTACACCGGGCCTGGTTCCTAAACCACCCAGTCCAAATCCAGTTCCACCGACACTTGTTCCACCTGGAGCAGTACCATACCCACCAGGACCAACATTTCCATAAACTAGGGGAAATACAAAAACAGGCCCACACTAGGTCAACAAACATAATGCAGTTTTTGTGCTTTATTGTTATATTAGGAAGCACACCTTTCCCTGGTTTTCCAACTGCTTGTCCTGCTCCAGTTAGATAACGTTTGCCTATAGGGAAAAACATATTTATCTTTTTACCTACACTCATAGTTATTGTCACACAAATGTATAGCGTACCTCCACCTGGCAATACCCCGATGCCACCAGCACCATAATAACCTATACATGTGCACAAAGCATTAAAACCAACTTTGACGCATAAATGAAATATTTTAACAATGCAAAAAAAAGCTGCTTACTTTTTGCAGGTTTGATGACACTTGCTCCACCAGGACCTACACCGCCAAGACCTCCTCCTACACCCCCAGGGCCTCCTCCTACACCACCAAGACCTCCTCCTACACCCCCAGGGCCTCCTCCTACACCACCAAGACCTCCTCCTACACCCCCAGGGCCTCCTCCTACTACACCACCAAGACCTCCTCCTACACCCCCAGGACCTCCTCCTACACCACCAAGACCTCCTCCTACACCCCCCAGGACCTCCTCCCACACCCCCAGAACCCCCACCTACAACCCCAGGACCCCCACCTACCCCCCCAGGACCTCCACCTACACCCCCCAGGACCCCCACCTACACCCCCAGGACCCCCACCTACACCCCCAGGACCCCCACCTACACCACCAGGACCCCCACCTACACCCCCAGGACCTCCTGCTACACCCCCAAGACCCGGTTTAGGTGTCACTCCGAGACCACGGGCAGATTCTCTCTCTCCATCAGGTCCACCTTCACCATCTCCTTCACCTGGAGTGTCTCCTCTGGGAATCCCTTCACATGTTGTAAGTAGAAATAACATGCAAAGGTTTATACTACAGTATCTTAACAGGCAAGTCTGGCCTAGAGGTTTCTGTTGTTTTTTTTTCTCACCTGGAGGTTTAATGGGCTTAGCTCCAGGTAGCACACTAGTTGTATCATTGCTTGAACCTAAAAGGCAAACAAGTTCTCATGTGTCTACATTAATATTGAGTTTAAATAGGGATGGGCAATACTGATAGAAATTAATACCTCCATATTTGTTGGAGTATCCTGATAACAATATTAGCGATTAATGACGATATTAGGTCAATCAAACAAAAATATGTTAAAATGTTTCTTTAAATGTGTTATTTGTTTATGCATCAGATACAGATTACTATAACATTATAATGATCAAAACTATCACTATACACTTATTTGGATTTTTTTCCAGTCAGCTCTTTTTGCAGCATTTAAAAAAATAAACATTGTACTTGATATTCAAATATTGTACATCTTCAAAACAACATTCTCTGTATAATTGATCATTTGTGTAAATTGCCCACCTCTACTTTTAAAATGTCTATTATTATTGTATTGTCAAGAGAATCACTGAAATTATTTAGGCATTTCACAAACCACCTGCTTGCACAATTCCACCTTCAACTGTAAAAAAGAAAATAGTAAAAAAAAAAGTATGTTTTAAATGCTTTTTAATACTTTCAAATTTTCTAAGTTAATCTAGGAATACTAAATTATGGGTACCTACCATCCGTTGCACCGGTAGCCCCTGAAAGAATGAAGGAGATACAGTAATGCTATTAATATATAATAACTAGTCAGTTAATCCATGTTATTTGTTGCCCCTCACCTGGTACTGATGTCCCATTGAGGTCTGTTTTATGGAGAAAATAGATATCTCAAATAATTTAGTCAGTAATGCTTGTTCACAATGACAAAAATATATACCTGGTTTTGCAGCGAGTATCGGAATTCCTGTTGCGATTAGACCATCGTCCTCCCCTCCAACAGGTCCTCCAGTCACACCTATCCCAGTTAAATATTGTTTGCGTTTTGTGCATTAATAGTAAAACAACCAAGTAAAAGTAAATAAATGTTTGCATCAGTAGTTGACTTAAATTAACTGTCCACATAAAGCAACGTTCAGACTCCAGCCAGTTTAAACACACCTTCCACAGAACCTCCAGACCCCTCAATTATACTCCCCACACCAATCTCACCTGCAATAAAACAAATTCAAAATCAATTGAGAACATTGCTGCATGAAGTGAATATAGATAACATATATACACATATTAATCAAATTCAAATTGCCTAAAAATGAATAGTATCAAAAACTCCTCAGCATCGCTTACCTCCGTCACTGTCTTTTCCATTTCTTCCTCTCGTACCCACACGCCCTTTAAGGAAAAAAAAGTTCTGTTTAGAACTTATTTTATAATTCTGCAGGAATAAACAAGTGCTGTTATTCAGATACCTTCTGATGTTGGGGATGTTGTGACTCCTGTTGCTCCAAGTTCATCCTGTGATTCACCTATTACTGTAGACAGACTCATTATGACATTCCACTTTCACCTTTATGTTGCAAATAAATCCCACAATCTCAACAGCTTTAAATCCTTTTCAGAACTTGTAATAATAAAGGCAAATAAAACATCATACCTGTAGTTCCTACTCCACCGACTGGTCTGGTACCATTCCCTGACACTGTCCCATTTGCATGAGCAGCTCCTGCAATGGGTCCCCCCACCAGGCACAGTGCCACCAGGCTGCCCTGAAAAACAAACAGGACCATGTTATCACAAAACCCTATTTAGTACTATGTACAAAACATTGCATGTTTTTAAGTGTATTTCTGCATTTTTGACCAAGCTGTGTCAGTGTATGCAAATAAAGAAAAATAACAAAATTTGGTTACATCATGTTCATCCACTGTTCAAGTATAAGCAATAATAATTTCATAATTCATGCTTCTAGAGACCTATAGAGGGCAATATATGAATTCAGCTCAAGCAATGTTGAGATTTGTTTTCAACTGACCATAGTGTAACAACTTAATGCATAATGAAATCACTGACCAGTCCGTCCTGTTCCTGCTCCTAGGACTCCACCACCCCCCACACCTGGAGCTGTAAGATGAAGTGTATCATCAGTCATTATTTTCTTTATCACATAATTTTATAATGGGTTATTACTCTTACTATATTTGTAAGGCTTCTGTCCAGTCCCATATCCTGAAAGAGTGGATTAAGGATTTAGAAACATGCTTTTTTAGACTAATGCTCAATATTTAGAATTTTGACCTGGCCCATATCCAGCTGGTCCAAATCCTGTCCCCACACCTCCACCAGGGCCAAGTCCACCAGGGCCAAATCCACCAGGGCCAAATCCACCAGGGCCAAATCCACCAGGGCTAAGTCCACCGGGGCCAAATCCTGTTCCAGTCAGTACATTAGTCCAGTAACATCAAAGGGATGTTTTCTTATTGTTGTTGTACCTCCAGCACCACCAGGTCCAAATCCTCCAGTCCCCACTCCACCAGAACCAGGCACTCCGGCAGTCCCCAGTCCAGCACCTCCACCTGTTGTTATCCCAACACCTCGCCCTGGGATACCTCCTCCAACTCCAAGCCCAGCAGATCCTGTACCCAGAGCACCCCCAGCTCCACCAGGTAGTCCTTATGTAATAAATGACATATAGTTGGAAAACAAAAACTTTTTGGTAAAGATTAAAAACTAGCAAAAGACAGTGTTGCATCATGTATAGGTTAAATGATCATATTGTCCACCTAATTACTCACCATATTTACGCGCTTTGGCTCCAGCATAACCTGCAGCATACAGATAGTTCAAATTCTCAAGTGTCATGATTATGTACAAATACTATTCACAATATTATATTAGATTTCATAGCATGATGAGAATAATAATAAAATATACTATATTCACTTTAATATTATATTAATGAAATAATAATAAAAGTTTCACCTCCAGGCCCATAACCGGCACCACCAGCACCAACTCCTCCACCAGGTCCAAAGCCAGTACCAGCTCCACCAGGCCCAAAACCGGTACCAGATCCACCAGGCCCGAAACCAGTGCCAGCTCCACCAGGGCCAAAGCCAGTACCCACTCCACCAGGCCCGAAACTGGTACCCGCTCCACCAGGCCCGAAACCAGTACCAGCTCCACCAGGTCCAAAACCAGTACCTGCTCCACCAGGTCCAAAACGGGTACCTGCTCCACCAGGCCCGAAACCAGTACCAGCTCCACCAGGTCCAAAACCGGTGCCAGCTCCACCAGGTCCAAAGCCGGTACCAGCTCCACCAGGGCTGACTCCTCCACCAGGTCCAAAACCTGTGCCAGCACCACCAGGCCGAACTCCTCCCCCTGGTCCAAATCCAGTGCCAGCTCCACCAGGGCCAACACCAGGACCAGCACCACCAGGTACTCCCAGGGTTCCGCTCAACATGCCTATCAAAAGAACAAAATAAACTTTAAGATTTTTTTTTTCTTAAGTGAATATTTATAAAATAAAATATTTATTACCATATTTACGGGCTTTTGCATCAGCATCATATACTGAAAAATCAAGCATGCCGCCAATAAAGCAACATTTAACACATGTAACATAGTCATATTTCTCCCTATTATGGGCATTACCTTGTGATCTGGTCCCTCCACCAGGTCCAAAGCTGGTACCAGCTCCACCACGACCAACACCAGTACCAGCACCACCAGGTCCAAAGCCAGTACCAGTACCACCAGGACCAGTACCAGTACCAGCACCACCAGGTCCAAAGCCTGTACCAGCTCCACCAGGGCCGAGTCCTCCACCAGGCCCAAAGCCGATACCAGCACCACCAGGCCCAAAGCCGGTACCAGCTCCACCACGCCCAACACCTCCCCCTGGTCCAAAGCCGGTACCAGCTCCACCACCAGGTCCAACACCGGTACCAGCACCACCAGGTCCAAAGCCGGTACCAGCTCCACCAGGGCCAACTCCTCCACCAGGTCCAAAGCCGGTGCCAGCTCCACCAGGGCCAACTCCTCCACCAGGTCCAAAGCCGGTACCAGCTCCACCAGGGCGAACTCCTCCCCCTGGTCCAAAGCCAGTGCCAGCTCCACCAGGGCCGACTCCTCCACCAGGACCAACACCAGCACCAGGTCCACCCAGAGTCCTCCCAGAGTTTAACCGCTCAAATAGTATGCCTTTAATAATATATATAAATATATATATATTATATATATATTATATATATATATATATATATATATAATGAATATTTATTAAATAAAACATTTATTACCATATTTACGAGCTTTTGCGTCGGCATCATATCCTAAAAAATCAAGCATGCCGCCAATAAAGCTACATTTAATAACACATATAAATACTTATTTTTCCCCCAGTTTCCCCTATTTACCTTGTGACCTGGTCCCCCCACCAGGTCCAAAGCCGGTACCAGGACCACCAGGTCCAACTCCTCCACCAGGTCCAAATCCGGTACCAGCTCCTCCAGGTCCAAAGCCGGTACCAGGACCACCAGGGCCGACTCCTCCACCTGGTCCAAAGCCGGTACCAGCACCACCAGGTCCAACTCCTCCACCAGGTCCAAATCCGGTACCCGCTCCTCCAGGTCCAAAGCCGGTACCAGCACCACCAGGCCTAACTCCTCCACCAGGTCCGAAGCCGGTACCAGCACCACCAGGCCCAACTCCTCCACCAGGCCCAAAGCCGGTACCAGCTCCACCAGGGCCAACTCCTCCACCAGGTCCAAAGCCGGTGCCAGCTCCACCAGGGCCAACTCCTCCACCAGGTCCAAAGCCGGTACCAGCTCCACCAGGGCGAACTCCTCCACCAGGTCCAAAGCCGGTGCCAGCTCCACCAGGGCCGACTCCTCCACCAGGTCCAAAGCCGGTACCAGCACCACCAGGTCCAAAGCCAGTACCAACTCCACCAGGGCCGACTCCTCCACTAGGTCCGAAGCCGATACCAGCACCACCAGGCCCAGCTCCACCACCAGGACCAATACCAATACCGGTACCAGCTCCACCAGGGCCAACTCCTCCCCCAGGCCCAAAGCCAGTTCCTGGCTGACCTAGATTATTTAACACATAATTGAATGAAAGTTTCTCTATACATATTGTGCAAACGTAGCATTTATATATGACCATATTGTTGTCTAAAGAGTAGCCTTACTTAATCCTGTTCCAGGTGCTACTCCGCCACCTCCAGGCCCGGTTCCAAATCCTGCCCCACCCAGTGCACCGCCCTGACTAATGGTGCCTGATCCACCTGGTCCTCCAGCTCCACCTTGGGATGTGACATGAAAAGATATTTCTATATCGTATTTTCTTATAATAGAGACAATATTTGTATCTGAAATAATATCCATACCGTATTTTGTTGCTGCTTTACCGGCCTTTTTTGATTTTCCTGCACCTAGAAAAATTTGTTATTTCATGTGTTATTTCATGGTGCACACTACACTTTAGTCTTTGTAAATGTTTTTTTTTTACCTGTTTTAGGTGAAATCAGAGGATACCCACGAAACACTCCAGGTAGCGGCTGACCCCGACCATCTATACAATAATTATTTAATAGGATTTAAATGGCATACATACATACTACATAATAATAAGGAAATCTTATATATATATATATATATATATATATATATATATATATATATATATATATATATATATATATATATATATATATATATATATATATATATATATATATATATATATATATATATATATACATATACATATATTACATATATATATATATATATATATATATATATATATATATATATATATATATATATATATATATATATATATATATATATATATATATATATATACATTAATCTATATTACTTACTTCCAGTGCCTGGCCCTGCTCCCCCTTGGCCAAGTACTCCAGACCCTGTGAGTGTAACAGATTTAGATTTTTAAATAAAAAGTTTCTTATTGGTAATTGATTTTATACAGTAAAATTACTACATTCCTATATTTGTTACACTCATTTTTCCTATATTTGTTACACTCTGTTTTTATACTGACCACTCTGAGTACCAACTCCAGATCCAGTGACTACTCCAGGTAAAACACCACGACCTCCAAAACCTGTTCACAAAAAATAATGTTGCCAATTACTTCACAAAATTGATGGGGACAGTTGTTTCCTAAATTTAATGTTAAAAACTGACCTTGACCTGGAACATAACCTCCTTGGTAGAGTCCAGGCACTCCCACCCCTGTTCCACAACAAACTGATGTGTCAATAGCCAACTATAACATCATAAGTAATGGCATCTTTTGGTGACACTCTTTTAGTCTGGGATTTACCTGGGACTTGTTTTGAGGTCTTAGGTCCAGTTTTCCCCCCAGGCCCCACTCCTGTGGTTCCAGTTTGTGGTATAGCTGAAATTATACGTATAAAGAGGTAAAGAAAAAAAAAAAAAAACTAAAAGTGTCTAATGTGTTACAACTAATACATTCGTTTTACATTAAAAAAAAAAAAAAAAAAATAAGTACCTCCCCCAGGTCCAACTCCTGCTCCACCTGGGCCAAAACCGGTTCCACCTGGTCCAACTCCTGCCCCACCTGGTCCAAAACCGGTTCCACCTGGTCCAACTCCTGCCCCACCTGGTCCAAAACCGGTTCCAGCTGGTCCAACTCCTGCCCCACCTGGTCCAAAACCGGTTCCACCTGGTCCAACTCCTGCCGCACCTGGGCCAAAACCGGTTCCACCTGGTCCAACTCCTGCCCCACCTGGTCCAAAACCGGTTCCACCTGGTCCAACTCCTGCTCCACCTGGACCGAAACCAGTTCCACCTGGACCAACTCCTGCTCCACCTGGGCCAAAACCAGTTCCACCTGGTCCAACTCCTGCACCCCCTGGTCCAAAACCAGTTCCACCTGGTCCAACTCCTGCTCCACCTGGACCAAAACCAGTTCCACCTGGTCCGACTCCTGCTCCACCTGGGCCAAAACCAGTTCCACCTGGTCCAACACCTGCACCACCTGGTCCAAAACCAGTTCCACCTGGTCCAACTCCTGCCCCACCTGGACCAAAACCAGTTCCACCTGGTCCAACGCCTGCCCCACCTGGTCCAAAACCAGTTCCACCTGGTCCAACGCCTGCCCCACCTGGTCCAAAACCGATTCCACCTGGTCCAACTCCTGCCCCACCTGGTCCTAAACTGGTTCCGCCTGGTCCAAATCCTGCCCCACCAGATCCAACTCCTGCCCCACCTGGTCGCACCCCTCCCCCTCCCAGTCCAGCTCCTGAACCTCCAGGTCCAAAGCCTGTCCCGCCTGGTCCAACACCTCGTCCTGGAGACACAAACATGAATTCATCGATCTTTAAAAGTGAACCCAAATGCATGTTGTTGTACTAACTCTACCTGTTTTAAAAGGTTTGACTCCACCAGGGTATTGTCCTGCACCAACTCCACCTAAAGGACAATTAAACCAAAATCTATTACTTGACATTTAGATCAAGTTATCAACCAACCTCTAAAGTTGGTGGAGTTTATCAAACAGACAATTCTGGTGGAAAAACTTAACTCCTGAAGTTAATGATGAACAATATGTAAAATATATTTATCTACTTGCATGTGTGCATTACTAAACACCAAAAACGCATAATGTTTTAAAAACAAAAAAAAATTGCTATCATTTTCAGTCATTTGACCCATGCCCCATAAGCCTTATCAGATCAATTTATTGTTATCTAAAAACATTCAAGCAAAAGTGATCGTTAAATCAAACTTGTTTCCTTTACATCTGGGCCCCTCGGTAATGTAATCAAGTTAAGATGAAGCTGTCACTTTTGATGATGAGATATTCTAAAAACATAAAATTCTGCGCTTTAACTGACCTATTTCCTTAACAAAATGATTATACAATGTTGAACAGTTCCACAAACTCAGTACATAACCTTGGGAATGATTTTGATGCTATCACCAATAACATTCTTCCTGTAAAGTCAATGCACATGTGTGCAGGACGAAAAACAAACTGGAGGGAAATTCTTCAGCAGATCTGTTATTACAAGTGATGTGATGACTTCCGTCTTTTATCGAGGGGCTGCCATGCCTAATTCATTAGCCATTATCACAGCACTGAATATTTGCCATGAGAGTGTGTGGTCCCCTTAACAGTGGTATATTAGATTGAGCTAATGAGGAAATGAAATAACGTTAAGTTAGTTTCTGTTTCTGTTGTTGGTGTAAAAATAATCTGTTATCTACTCTTACCAGGTCCATAGGTTCCAGGTCTGACTCCACCAGCCCCCACTCCACCAGGTCCTACTCCACCAGGGCCTACTCCACCAGGGCCTACTCCACCAGGGCCTACTCCACCAGGCCCCACTCCACCAGGGCCTAGTCCACCAGGCCCAACTCCACCAGGGCCTACTCCACCAGGCCTCACTCCACCAGGCCCTACTCCACCAGGCCCCACCCCACCAGGCCCCACTCCACCTGTCACAAAAAAAACATATACAATAATTGTCACGCACAGGCTTTCCATCTAAGCATTTTAGGACAACATATTATTTTCCACTTACCAACTCCAACACCTGGACCATAGGATCCTGGAATAAAACCTCCCGCACCGCCAGCACCCCCTAGACCAACACCCCCTGGTCCAACTCCCCCCAACTCCCCCTGGTCCAACTCCACCTAGTCCCAGGCAGGGGAGATAAAATGTAGTGTTATAGTATTAGAGGCTTTTAGGGATTAGACAATTATTTGCAATCTTTGAGAGGCAGTAATTGTGAAATATTTTACCTCCTCCAGTTACAGGACCAAGACCCCCTAAACCAGCACCAGCTCCTCCTGGTCCATATCCTGTCCCCGCCCCTCCAGGACCGAAGCCAGTTCCAGGACTGACACCAGTACCAACACCAGCTCCACCTGCTCCTCCAGCTGGTATGTAAATGCCTAGTTTAATCAAGCCAATTTAGATTCAGTAAATGGGAAAGCTTGACAAAAAGCCTTACACATTTATTCACTTGATGAGTCATCTGATAAATTTAACAAGACCAAATTCTTACAAAATTGAATTACCAAATTAAAATACCATCTCAATTATCTACCATTTTTTAATCAAAACATTACCTCATACGAAAAGCCATTATTATTTTACAAATCATAACAATCATAACAGACAAAAATAGAAACACAGAGAGCCAACAACTATATAAGGAAACATTTCCAATTGTCCAAATGTCCACATGTGAGAGGAAGTCTGTAGGGATTCCTAAAGAATGTGTGTAACTCTGTTGGAGTAATCCTGAACACACCGCACCAACAGCACAGTAAATAATTGTGCCGTTTGATCATTCAGCTCACCATGCTCGGGGCAGACTCTGGCCAGAACAGGATCATAGCAGCTATTCAGTGTGATGAAAAAAGGATAAAATAGCATTCACTATATTTTGATGACTACAGTAAAAAGGTTAAAGATGCATGCTGGAATCAGAAAACAAAAATCCAGTAACCAAGTTAGATTAACTTACTCTAACAAATTGTCAATTTTTGTAAATGAATGGATCTTTTAATGGAATTAAATTAAAGCTTTCTTTAAGTCAAGTCTTTACTCTGCTCTTCTTAAAACAAACTCTTAGGTGCCATTTATAATTAAATTGTGAATTCTGAAAGATGCCATGGCTTTGATCTTAGCTCATCCTGATTCTAAAGAACTATTTCTATATTCCATGTAGATTGAAACTTGATTACCCATTTGACCCTCTTTTATTAGACAGCAGGATTACAGTCAGACTGAGTTACCAACAGTCACCCTGCACTCCAACACTATAAAAAAAAGTGCTGGGATGAAGTCAGGAGACTACAGCCAAAGTGAAAGCTTTCTTTAGAAAAAAAAAAAAAAGAGAAAAAAGCCCAGCACTTTGTAGAGAATCACTGACCTCAAATTCACTAAGAAAATTTATATTCACCAAAACACGTAGCTGGAAGCAAGCGCTACATATATGATATTATTACAATTAGACAATATACTATATAATTCAACTATAAATGAACTAGTTTTAACCAAATATTTCACCTTGAAATTTGAGTCAGTGGGTAGCACTAGCTAAATGCACAAAAATGAATTAAAATAAAGACTTTAATTTCAATTAAAAAGAGAAATGCATATGAAAACAAATGAATTACAACTATATGGTCCACAGTTATAATCTAAAATTAATTTGTCACTTTGTTTCACAAATGATCATAGTGCATTATTTTAGTGTTCTCAATAGAAATTGCTTGTTGCAAATCTTTCACATGACAAGAAGTACTACTTATACTCTGCTCACTGTGTTCATGTGTGCATAAAATGCATGCCAACACAAAACAATAATGTCACCTGTTCACAGAAGTAATGCATGCACTAGAGATGACCCACCTCCTTCCAGCGAGGGCTTCCACTGCGCCAGGAGCAGCACTCCAAGAAGGTATGAGACTGCCGCCCCTCTTGCCATCTCGCTCCCAAATGTCCCTCTATTCTCCCAAGCTGCAGGTTTTATTCCCTGCAAGCCTATCAGTGCTTACCCAGACCTTTTAAAAGAAGGAGGGCACAGCCAAAAAAAAGGGACAGGATGTTAGACAGGACACAGTGAAATTGCCCAAGACACACACAATGCAAAGAAAGCTAGAGCAAGAGAACAGGACTGCATCACCTCATTAGACCAAAAGGGTTGTTCTAGCCCCCCAAAGACTGTTAGCCCACATTTATTTGGTTGTCTACTGCCAGGAAAACTGGGAGGATGGGGAGTGTGTGTGTGTGTGTGTTTCTGTGTGGTGGTGGTGGGGCGGGGGGGCATACAGGGGGAAAAGGAGGTGTGTAGAGCAAACACATGTCATGCAAAGGTTGAACTGGATTCCTTTTCCTCTCCTCTAGAGACTGAAACATCAGATACAGTAAAATCATTCATAATGATCAGATTGATTATGACATACATATAGCATCTTAATATGTAACAGTGAAGTGGTGCTCGGTCGTGTTTTCATAAAGGGGGTGGAGGTGACTTGGCAAGCATCCACATATCGGAAAAGAAAGCATGCTGTCACTGACGAATGACATGTATGAATGAAAAATGACCGTAAGTATATTCCAATAACCTTAATACTACTGAATTACACATGTCTAATGTAGGACTTTTATCACATCATTTGTTATTTTGAGAGGTGAAGTTGATGTAGTCGAGGGCTAGTGAATTTCTTGTTGTAACCTCAGATAAGTGCTGAGTTTTAAGTGAGGCGCCCCTGCATTTCTCCTGTGCCCGCTAAAGCCCAGAGCATCACACCAGGAGATGACAGTCTTAAGATCAAATCCACTTGGACACAAGTGTAACCCTTTCCAGGACTCCTCTTTTGGCACCCCACATAATGATTTTGATGCACACCATGCAGTGTCAGTACTGATTAACAAAGAAATCAATCTAGCTTGTAGTTGATGAAAACCTGTTTACAGTTCTTGTTGAAATATGTACTATTCATATGGATTGCTATTGTGTGTAGTAGAACGTGTACATGCAAAGTTAGAACAACAAACACACATAAATCATAAATCGTGTGAAACCATGTGAAATCTGAGAATATGATAAACTTCCGGTAGGTTCATTTCCTACTCTGGCTCATTGGTATAATTCATTAATTACTATACTATATTTTCCAGATGCTTTTCTGCAAAATAATAACAGTGAGCAGGCTGCTGGTCTGATGAAGCAAAAAATATATAGTAATCTAAGTTTAAGATCAAAATTAACTTTTTGCTGTGTACTATCTGTTATGCAAATGCTGTAATTATGCGCAGTGGTACACAATCTATATTGTCATTTAATGTTATCTAATGTTTTCCAAGACAAGTTATGATGTCAGGGTGCCTAGAACACTTGAGGCTCCACAAAATAAAATCTGATCTGTAAAATATAATCTCCAAAGAATCTGAAAGAAGTCTGGGCTGTTTATACATCATTTAGTGCTATCAGAAAGGGTTTTTCCATGTTTGGGCCGAGTCAACCTGGGCTCTGTCTGGTTTCTGAATTTGGCCAAACTAAGGCAGCATTTTTAAGTCTTGAGGCAATTAAAACAGGTTAAATAAATATAATGATAATAGTAGCATTGTAAAAATACAGTATTAAGATATATTTATTCAGTCTGCTGGGACAGAGTGGACTTGAAGCCAGATAGTGTCTGACATATATGTGAGTCATTAAAGAGCAATGGTAATACAGGTCCGCACATAATAATGTTGAGCCTCAGATAGCATCATTTGTCAAAACAATGTCCTTTTGTTGTTTTACATCAGTTCTTGATTTCACAATATTTTACACTAATTTAGAGTTTCTCTCTAAATCAGTAGCAGACAGTGGAGTTACAATGGACAATTGAGAAAAATGCCTCTCAGATGTGGACTATCCCTTTATAGAGTTGTGTATTTATATTTCTGTGTTTGGTGAGCGAATGTGTTTGTTTGAGCAAATGGCAGGGCTACCTGAGTCATAATTGGTCTTAAATGGCTCTTTTATTGCCACTTTTTAGACTTTGTGTGCTTTCAGTTGAACTTTGATGAAACTACATAGTTGTGCAATGAAAGAATACAAAACAAGAGACAGGAACAGGGAAAACTTTATGTTGAGGCTCATATGCATGTTTTTGGTTGTGAGTCATTACATTACAGGTGTGAGTTTGTTTATCCAACATTTAAACACTGTGAACATAGCAGTTTATAATAGCCTGATTAGAATTACCTTTGGCAGGATCCATATGCTGAGGATTACTTGTTGATTGATTCATAAACTCAGTGCATGCTTTTACTAATATGTACAATCATCTTGCTCTACACTTTAGTGCCTCATAAAGTGAACCTTTGTGAAAACAGAAATGAAGCCATTAGTTTTCCACAGGCCCTCCTCCGTCATATGATGGTGACATCTTGTTTTAGCCCGGTTACTTGTGTGCCACAGTGGCAGCTCGTTGGCACTGGACTAGGGTTGTGTTCACCTAGAAGATGAATGAAAGAACATCTTTCACATTGGTACTACAAAGTGTTTATTATCATGTGTTATTATCATTACTTCATTAGTACTGGGTAATGGTAAAAAGGGGTCCACGGTCAACCGCAGCCTCTGTTAATTAAAACAAGAAAAAGTTTAATCCGGAGAAACACCCATGTAGTTAAAGTCAGAGGTGTTGACATTAAAATGTGATTTTTTTTATTGTTTGTCAAATATTTTATGGGGTTATTATAGCCTTCAGTTAAAGTGTGTAGACGTGACCTCATGGAGTGTGCAAACATCCATCTGTGGTCCAAAGAATCCAAATAAACACAAAAATTAAGCCTCAATTGTTATGTCCATAAATAGTTTTGTTTCTAAATATTCAGATTCACCACTCCTCTCATCCATCAGTCAGTCTAATCCACCTGCCGCATGGACCACCAGGTCCTGCAGCCTTGTTCTGCAGTGCAGTGAGGCAGAACGCTGTTACAAGTTAAGTGGCCAAGAGTCGTTCTTTGAATGTTTTGAGTTTACCTCACGTCTACCTCAAGTTTACTGAACGTCTGCTGCCTATATATGGCCCTGTGCTCTGTGGAGCAGTGTAGAGACCCCCTTCGTCTTGGCAAAGTGCCCCTTTGGGTGGGATCCTGATAGAGAAGCATGGTTTGACGAGCTGGGCCAGGATTGTGGTGACCTGCTTTTGTTGGTGTGCAGAGTAGTTGCTATCTATTTAATATTAGTATGTGGATAATTTTCCCTGGAGATATACAACACCGTGCAACAGAACCTAACCTAAAACTATGTAAAAGAAGGTTAAGGAAAGTAAAATATGTGTTATTAGTGATCTATGGAAAGACTACATGCATAATAGACCATTTCACATGAATACGGTAAGCATTTACCTAAGTGGCCTAATTAAGTCATTGGGGCCCAAATTACTTCATGATAGCATGGGAACACTTACATGTCCCTAAGTGTTTTATTTCCAGTTTTGGCAAAGAAAGCCTCAGACAACAACCTAGTGTAAGCATTGTTTAGGGGGATCCATATACATGATAACAAGTGCACATTACACATACCAAAGGCCAGAGCGTGACATCAGAGGAATAACTAGTCCGGCTGTAGTCTCTTCCCATGACTCATAGACGCAGTGCACAGAGGGGAGAGGCTTCACCACCCAGGAGGGCTGAAACAACACCGTATCAAGAGCAGAGCACTACACAAACACTGCTGCTCCAACACGCCGCTACATCATCCATCACTGCTGCAAACACAAAACAGAGGAGCGTAGTTGAAAGACAAGAGGGACAGAGCAGAGCACAGAACAGACCTGAGGGTACGGACCCCAGAGCTCGTACCCTGTAAAAGTGAGGGAGTGTGCGCAGTAAACGTCACTATGAATAACTCTGCTCTGATATCAATTATGGCAGAGATACAAAAGGCCAGGTGAAATCTGAAAGATATATTGAGACAAAAAATAGATCCCTCAGAGTTTTCAGACACCATACCAACTACGTGAGGAGCGTATTTTATTGAACAGTACTCTTACTTAAGTAAAAGTTATGGTTGCTATTCCCTCTATTAGGTAAGTGACAAAAGCCTGATGTTGACAATATTAAAGAAGTTGAATATTCAGGTTTAGTTTTTTTCATTTTGTGGTTTATTGTTTGAAAATAAATGTAATGCTTTTTCCTTCCAATTACATCAAAGCTCACAATCACATTACTTCAGGAGTTGTAGTGTCACCAAATACTTTTATACTCATTTCTTGAAATTAAAGAGTACTCGAGTAATATTATTTTGATTCAACAGTACTTATATTGTTGTTTCCTCATCACAAACAGACCTGGAGTTTAGCTTTGTTTCATTCACACATGTTTAACACACAAATCCTGCATATTTAGGCTGAGTTCTTCTCTCAAACAAAAAAGACTCTGTTCCACCTTGTGATGTCATATGATAGTACAGGAAGTGCTCCACTGTGTTTTTAGACTCAATACATCTTCAGCAGAATCATTTTGAAGATGATGCCAATCTTAGAACTGCCAGTTATGACTAAACTAAAGGTAAAACATAGCTGTTAACTTGAAAACTGCCATTACATGACATCACAAGGTGGGACAGAGCATTTTGAGCTTTGAAGGCTAATAATGCAGGATTACTCAAACATGTGTGAATGAAACAAAACACAACCCCACGTATGTTTTTGATGAGGCAACAACACAACATGGCTAAAAGCTCGCATGAGTCAGTTTTGCAAAATATGGAACCTTTAAGACTTCAGATGTTTTAGGTTTGCCCTTTCACACAGTTATGTTATGATGAAGTCACTGCTTTGCCCCTTGGTCTTGTACCGCAAAGACTCTGAAATGACAAATCCTTAAATGTTGAACACACGCGACTTGAGTACACAAATGTGGCTTCAGTTTTCAGCAGCACCAATAAATAAAGGTCTTTCGTAACAGAGGCCATTAACTCAATTACTTGTTTTATGTGTGTGGCAAATGCTCAAAATGAGACTAGATAACTTTCCATCGTGTTTAGTATTTGGTTGTGACATCACCCATTTTATTGTCTACACATGGAAATACCTTAAGCGTTGTTAAGTATGATTGAGATGCAAATAATAATTTACATTTATGAATAAATGTTGCTTTGCCTGTATGTACATCAGTGATGTTATGAAAGATGAAGTAAAGGTGAAGTAAAGGACAAAGAAAGGCTGAGGTGGCCGATGGCTTAAAGCGACAAAGGGCAGGAAACACAATGGTCTTTGTTGAACTTCTGCCTCTGATTTATATTTGCCAGTACTCTTCCCTACATGTAGCTCTCCTTGACTCTTGCAGTTTGTGAGGGTAAATGACAGACAGTAATGCACTGATTGTCTTACATGCAGCAGACACAACGGACTGATGCGATGGCTCCAATCCTGCAGTCTGAGGTCACCGGCCCCCTGTGCGCAGCTACGGGTTTAGTAGTGCATTGTCCTGACGATGAGCCCTCTCTGTCATCACTACTCCACTCGTCCAGATGGAGCCAATTTGAGCTCGGAAATCATCTCATTCTCCTGCAAACTTCAGAGGGGGTCTCTTGCACCATCTACCTCCCTGCCCATGCCTGTAGGTACAACGCAACATCAGATCACTGATGGCTAGAATCTGGTGTAACCTGGTGATGTAGGCAAAGTAGTCTCTGCATAAACATCATCTAGTCTATTTGAAATCAACCTTTTCTTTGGGGAAAAGAGGATTAGCTGAAACAGTATTTGTCCCCAAGGTAATATTTAATTCTGTCTTGCATATCCGTTCATAGTTGTGAATGATTCACAGATCTGTTGATTATTGGATTATGTCTGCTGTATTAACAGAAGTAGAGGACAGATTGCTGGCAGACCATCACAATACATGATTGCACAGGGGTTTTTTTTGGACAAGAGGCACTTGCGTATAATTTGATGTTTTTTTTTTAACTTCATTTTCTCTTGACTAATTACTAACTGTAATCACACCAGGTAGTACTTATAAAAAGAATAAAATGCAAAAGTAAACAGTCATGTTAAAGTTATGTGTTATGTTAAAGAAATCCTGATAGGGTTTAAACTGATTGTGTCAGGTTATACCATAAATCTGACGTAAGAGTAAAGAATGTCTTTATTTGACATTATACCCTTTATAGACTTTGCTTTGGTGCCATGAGGTGAGCTGTGGCTACATCACCAGCCTTTCAGTCACTGCTTAAATATGTGTGTTTTACCTGAGGTCATTTTCACACCATGCATTTTTGGCTCTAAACAAGCATTTTCCTTCATATTTGGCATTTGGACAGGTGTTATAAATACCAGTCTGTCCATACCCAGACTTTGTTCTTGGTATTCTTCCAAGAGACATGATTGAACACGTAATTCCACCACTTCAGATCACCACACTGATGACCACTGGCTTCACTGTTTAAATTGTACACCATGGTGGGGTACAATTATAGACAATACAGAACCACACTAAGTGACTGTGAGCTCCAGTCAAATGAAGCAAATCGAGGCTAGAAGTTATGGAGGCCAGTCTGGAGCTGAGTCCCCTATTTAGAATTCCAACCGAGAGTATCATGATAACCCCAGAGCCAATCCGAAGCGAGTTTGTTGACGGTAATGCCCCTTCTTTAGCAGGGAGCAGGTACTTAGCAATGCTGTCAATCAAACCTGTTGCTAACGCTAATGGGAGTGACCTCAGGGAAAGAAGGCACCTGATATGTCTGTTATTAATGTTCATATCTTGATTTACAGACACAATAGTGAAATAAAAATACCAGGATCATGTAGAGCAGGTGAATACGAACATTTAAGACCAAAATTACGAGCAGCAGTTACAGGGAGAGGGGACACGTTTTTTCAATGGAAAGTGAATTGAAGCCAGAATTGATGGAGCAGGAAGCGCGCCCATGGTCACTTCCAATTTGACATGTGGCGGCTAGCAGGTTAGCTATGTTCATTTATATATACAGTCTATAGATACAATCTAAACAGTGAAGCCAACACAAAGTACGGCAAGGCAAGTTTATTTGTACAGCACAATTCGTACACAAGGTAAATCAAAGTGCTTTACAGAATAAGAAAGACATTAAAACACACAAATCAACACATAAATAATCACAAATAATCATCATAAAATTACCATTAAAACAGAAGAGTGCAGAATAAAAACCTTTCAGTCATATGCACAGCTAAACAGAACTGTTATGAGCTTGGATTTAAGCACTGAGTGAACTTACAAGAACATTAAATAAATGCATAAAATTAAACAATAGTTTCCACATAGTGAAAGTAGTAGTCATTTTGGCACAAACCTACCCAAATCATCAATTTGTAGTGCATGTCTTTTGTATAAAGGTGGAGACAGGCCATTTTGAGTCATTCAGCACGCAACTCGTTAAATGACTTGCAAATGCTTACCAGGGGAACTATGAATATCCTAACTAAAGACACAAAGTTGAACAAAAGGCACCTGGAATACATTTAGACAAAGTAGCGTGACACACTGACTTCAAATTGTTTTAATAATTCTGTGATAACATCTTTTTGGAGTTTTGTAATAGTTTGAGCAATGTGTTTCAGCCACAGAAGTATTATGAAAAGAAACAAGCGCTACATACAGTATGAATCACATAGAGTATATTTCATCAGCTTTTAATGATGCATGGGACAGCCTGCACAGGTATGAGGATTAGAATGTCACTGTAATGAATATCTATGCTAGAAAGCAGAGAATAACGAATTTGCTGCTGAAGTTTGACCGCGAGTACATTTTTTTAACATACATGACTGAGTGTGCGTTTTGGCTACATTGTCCAGTATCTTTGTGTTATCAGTGTGATTGATGCTATCTAAACCCACCATGGCAGAAGACTGGTGCCATGCATGTAGGTCTGTCACCAAAGACACAGAACAGAGCTATGCTAACACCATATCATATCAGCTCAAGACTGAATACATAACATCATTTATTTTTGAGACGTTTTATTTGGCACTTGGACATGTTTGAATTTCTGTTTTATTGTTGGCTTAACTACTGTGAGAAAGATAACACAAGACGTTCATGTGTTTGATTAAGTCTGGGATGTTTGATTGAAAGGAGAATGCTGTCCCATAGAGAGAACCCCCACTGTGGCCTGTCATAGACAACACACAGCTGTAACACCCTGGCGCAGATTTTGTGCAGTAGGAGAACATGGGCATGTTTTATGTTATGCAAAACAGACCATGCAGAGTCCATGAAAATAAAAGAGGAGGTTCAGATAAGGTTTTATTGTGCTTTCAAAGTTATAAAGTCATAACATAAACCATGATGCCGTGCAATCATTATTGTCACATAATTTGATTTTGAAAAGATAATTTTGTGGTGATCTGAATGTTATGAGCAAATATATTGGTAACACACATTGGTAATTGTACATAAAAAGCCTATCAGACGTTTTTGTGCTTTCAAAGTTATGAGGTCATTGTACAAACATTGCTGTCAAGAGATAATTTTGTTGTGATTTGAATAAAGTCGGTCAAGTGACGTCTGCACAATCTTGCTGTCAACACTGCGAACACATCATCACAAATCCATTCCCTCAAAGCTACAAAAGAATTGCCAACATTATTCTATGTTTGGATCTAGGCCTGTCACGAACAAATTTTCAAGTGCGATATATTGCTTAAGGAAATATAGACAATAAATGACAACATTGAAACTAAACCATAAAGCAGAATTATCCCTCAAAAACAAATTTAAATGTACAATATGGTAAAAATATGAGCTGCAGTAAATAAATAACAGAATGCAGCACTTAAATAGTTAGTTTGTATCTATAATGAGCCATAGAAGATCATAATTCAATCTTCTACAGCTTAAATCTCATTGTAGTACAGAAAAATAACCTCTTCCACTAATGCAAAGAAAATATACATATCATAATCATCATAATACTAACCCACAAAAAGTATTGTTGCATCTGTCATGTGTTGAACGATAAGTCAATAATGTTAAGACATTATTCGGCCCTGCCCACTGGCTGTAAATGCGACTAAACTGAGCTTTCTTTGTGGTGGCTCTTCCGGTTAAGCAGGAATCTCGTTGTGGCTCCCATGGCAACTTCCGGAATAAGGTGAATAGTATTTATTGTGACAGGCCTATTGGGATCTTATATTGTAGACTGGAGAGGCATCAATGAGCATTTATCCACATATCGTATGTACATGTTTACTATATCTGCCGGCTCTGAGCCACAGCTGTGTGTCATTTGCTCCATGTTACTGCGTTTTGTAGATAGTTTGCTTAAGCTCTAAATCCTTCATAACCACGTAATGTGACTCATTACCATTTACGCTGTTTTAAGATGTGTTGTGCCCAGGTTTGACATCACTCGTCATGTCTTGTCTTTTAAAATTCTTCCTCTGGCCATGTACAAATGTTTACAGAGCTCTCTATTGACTTTGCAGGCAGTTATGGCTTCAATGGAATACAGTATAACTAGTTTAGCATTAAAACATAAAAGGGATAACTTCATCAAATAATATCTCCCAGGCTTCTTTGCATGTGATCGCTTATATTTACATCATGATCTCAGTCCAGTAATCTTCTCTTGATGTGAGTTTTTTAGAGAGTGGGTCATGCAGATTTATTTAGGTCGACAAGTCTTTCAACAAAAGCTTTTGGCTAAGCACCAATGGGAAAAACTCAAAACTTAGGAACCCTACCTTTTACTTACAGGGATAAAATATGAGACTTACCCTTTTAGAGTAGTTAAGAATGATAAATAGCTGTCAAAAACTACATTAACAATAGTAATTTATTTATGCAGGGGAGGTTTTGTAATAAACCTTGTCTACCAAAGTAGTTGTAGATGATTTTTAGGAGTGGTCAGTTTTTTGAAAAATGGTAGGTTTTATTCTGGGATGGGGTGAAATATTTTCGCTAGTATCTCTCTGTAAATTAATGCCTTCGTGGTGGTCAGTCTGTACATATTGTTCCTAGTTTATTATAAAATGGGTCATTAATCTCAGAGTCAGCACAATATTGGACAGCTTGCCTGTCATAAAAAAGGTCATTAGCAAAAGAGTAAACTGCCAAAATAGTTTCAAACAGAACTGCAAGTAAGTAGGTATGCAATTATAATCCTGCCTGCCCTTTAGTGCTTGTACAAACTTAAATACATCATGTACCTAAAATTACAAAATGAATCAACAATATCTCCTTCCAATAGCTTTCGCCACACCTGACTGCAAACATTACTTTTTAAAACTCTCACACAACTCCAATGTTAGTGCGTCAAACGCCATATGGACTGGCTTTACATGCCTCAGCCATGACCAAAACCTGTCTGAAGTTTGAACTGTGTCCAGAATGTAACACGAGGAGGTAATCGCATGTAGACACAGAAGAATTGACAAGAAAACGACGTGAGACAATTGGAGTGAACTGCCACTCTCCATTCTGGCAGCTGCAGTTAAGGCCTCTGCTTGTGGCTCATACCTGCTCTAGCCTGACCATACATAGAGCTAGGCACAATCACAAAACCATGACATAAATATTGAGTGTATACTTTTTGGCAGCAATGACCCTGATGCTAATGCTGAAACTATGAACAGCTTTGAGAACCGTTTCTTGGAGAGCGAATATGAGAACATAAAAGTAATGAAGTTACTCTAATCTTTTTATAGATTATCGGAGCAGTCTGGCCAGTGCCATAAATCATGCACTGACATGAAGTGTTAAAGAAAAGTTATTTTGGGCACTTGTCAATGTGTCCGTATGTCTACATGTTTTTAGTCCTTTCTAGGCGATCAATGCAATTAATACATTTGACTACAATCAACTTAAATAAACATATAGCAAATCAAATGTATGGATTCATGATTCAACATTTTACTGGGGCTCAGTATAACGGTGCGCTATGTAACTTTGGGTTGGCTACCTGCTTCTCTACAAGTAGATGTCATTGCTTTCACTGCATGACATTTAAAGCAGCTCTACTATGCAAAATCGACTTTTCAGAGCTTTTAACCATGCTATATTTGTTTCCCTGCTACTCACCAGCGTTATCTGCAGCTATCCATAGGAGGGGTCCACAGCTACATGGCTCTTTGTTGTAATGACGTCAATGAAGGCAACATCAGCTCCCATTGGGCACTGCAGTTTTCTAATGCGGAAGTCAGCAGATTGTTTCTTTGATTAAGTCATTTTAGATGAATATTGCAATTTAAAATGTGCAAATTATAACATAATGATCCATGGGTGTCATAGCAGACACAAGCATAATAGGTCTTCTTTAATTGTGTTACAAAGTCTAGGGTTTTCGGACCAAAAATTGTATCTTTATGGAAACAAGCAGGTAATGCAATCAAGCCAAGTGACAGGACAGATCTGTGAAGAGGAGATCCCACTCATAGTTAGAATTCATGTTTTATTTTTTTGGTTTTATTTTGAGCAAGACAATATCCATAATGAAATAACTGCAAGAAAGATGCATTTCATTTCCTACTGAGGAAAATTCCAGACATCGCAAGATCATCTCCATGGAGACAAATACGGTACATAGAGCATTTTCTTGTAGACTCTCTGTTGTGTTGTAGATGCATGGTCTCAAATGCATCTCTGCTGCATCCTTGAAGTATGAGGTGTGTTGCTGAAGGCTACGAGCTGTCCACATGTCCATGGTCTAGACTGCAGTCCAGGTGCTCTGTTTAATTAATGTGGAAGCAAGCCAAGGAGTAAGACTAAAACTAATACCATTCATTGAAGCTTGCAAATACACTCCACTGGGAAATGTTAAAGCACAGAGCAAGGAAGGAAAAATGAATGGGGAGTTGTGAAAAGCCTGGCAACACTGGATTTTATAGGGTTTTGTTTTGATTCCAGCCAGAATGACAACAACATATGGTTTCAGATGGATCATGCTTTTTAAGAAGACATTTGTTCCATAGATGTACACAATTAGTCGCAGATGATGTTTGGGTCCTTTTAGTGTTTATTTTCCAACTACTATGTTGAGGAACCAACTCCACCAAGCCACACTGTACAATGATTCTGTCAGTTGGGAAGTAACATAAAAACCTTGCCAGATCAATCCCTCTAAGCTGTAAACTGATTATTAGCTGCCATCATCCTAAAGGTTGGACCAAAGAAATGAACCCTCACAGGAAACTGCTAGGGACTAAATGCAGATGAGATGATGACACAAAGCAATAATTGGACATGGTATTCTTTCAGTTTTGGCAAAAGATTGAAATTGCATTGTAACATAAAAATAGCTTGTCACCAATTTCATTTATGCTTCTTTTCTCTCGGTGATAGCATTCCTCTCATTTTACCACACTGACCTATCAAACCCACTACCTCTGGGCTTTGGCATGTGCTGTGAAAAGCCCATAGAGAGGAGAAGTTGTCTTTTCATCAACAGTTTAGAGATAGCGCTGTTATCTGCAGCGGTCTCTGTGTCTTGGGCCAAACCATGACCTCATTCCTCTGTGGGAAATGTCAGAAGATCTCCGAGACTCAGCCATGTTTGACTGTCACTGTTAATGATAGGGATTCTCCACTCACTCCTTATCAGACTAATGGATTTAATTATGTAGTAATCACTACATGTGCTGAAGATACATCTTTGTATAGCAATACGGCTATGTGCTTTTTTTTGCTGCTGTATTAAGGAACTATTGTGCTGACTTTTGAGCTTTTAATCATGTTTTAATGTTGTATCCTCATCTCCCTGCCTAAAACACATGCCCTCTACAATATACACTCAATAACGTTGACTCAATTGAATAATATTATCACGTGATCTTATTGCATTAATTTTTGTTATGTTGATCCAAAGCAAACAGTTTAGATTTTGTTCAAAATCTATTTAAGATGTTACATTAAATATGTGACATAGATTAATGCAGGGTCAACAATTTTTGGAGTGAACATCATCATCGAATCCACAAAGATACGTTCAGCACATTCAGACTTGTGAAGTAAAATGTATACATGTATACTAACCAAACCATCTGGGTTTTTGAATGAGCAATGATGCAGTGCATTGTGGGTCTCCCTATACCGCAGATAGTGACAGACCCGCTCTTGCTGTGAACCACACTCCCATCATAAATCCTGTCCGGTGTGGTGATGCTTCTTTAGAGGGGAATATTCTCTTTCAGCTCTTCCTGCAGAGGTCAGTTAGCCGAGGCAGGAAGCAGTGATGTCATTGCCCAGGGAATATCTCTGATCCCTCCTGCTGTGCATGTTTCATTTAATGTACAAACTCATACCATATTGTTAATATGACATGTTTCACTCTACAGTATATATATACAGTGTATGTGCTCATGGAAGGACATGAAACATCGGTACAGTAATGCTGACACGACTCACTGGACTCACACTTTCCACGTCAGGCGTGATTTGGGGCACACTGATGCACTGGACTGTAACACGTTATATACTACATATTGGGTTTGTGCACTCACTGTATAACTCACTGTATTCTTGTGCAGGCCAGCCATTGACAAATGGTATATATTTAGTCCTTACTATATACAGTTGTCATTCTGCTCAATTTTCCAACTACATTTTGTTACTAAGAGAAAGGCTCAGTACTCAATAATGATTTTGATATAACAATGATAATAAAAAACAAAAACAACCATGTAGTCTTGTACTAGTTCTGATACAGACAATTCTTAAAGTACTCAGGAAAACCTTCAATTTCAATACTAATTTTGTATTGGGTATCAATTTTTGGACAACCCTATTAATCATTTAAGCATGTGCCAACTTCTAAACCTGTTATTGCTCACCTTTGTCTTCATTATGGTTGTATGGGTTATATAGATTTTAAAAACTTGACTAATAATCAGTAAATGTCACGTTTTGGTGGTAAAAACTGGACTCAAATGAGCAGCAACAGAAATAAATAAGGACCCCCCTGATTGGATTGGACAGGTGCGGAGCCAACCAGGGAGGCAGCAACTAAATACAGGAACGAACAGGGCTGGATCCGGAGCAGGAACGGGAACAAGGGTCAGGAATGAGGGACAGGAACAGGATCCACCGGCGGGGCAGACCAGAGGGGAAGGGGACAGAACCCCCCAGGGGAACAAACGGGCTGAACAAGAACAGAACCCCCCCGGTGGGGCAGACCAGAGGGGATCATCTTAGAAATTAAACAATTCAAATCAGAAAATCTCCCCCAAACTCCCCCACCACCTTATCGTGGTGGGAGTTTTTGCGTACCTGAATGATCCTAGGAGTTATGTTGTCCAGGGCTTTATGCCCCTAGTTGGGTCTCCTAGGTGATGGGTCAGACTAAGATACATATAGTTGGACTCACCTCCATGCAAAGCTTGGGCTTTGGTACCCAACTCTTTGAGAGGGGTGGGACCCTCCTCTTTTCTAGCATTGCCCATGGGGAAAGGCAGCGAAAGGCATCTTCCAAGAAGGAAGCAGAGACTGCCACGCGAGTGGCAGACGGGGACTGTACCGCTGGACTGGCAGATCAGGGTGGTGGTCCCTCTGTTTGAGAAGGGGGAGTGGAGGGTGTGTTCCAATTACAGGGGAATCACACTCCTCAGCCTCCCCGGTAAGGTCTATTCCAGGCCATTGAAGAGAAGAATCCAACTGAACCTTAGATTCAGGAGAAGCAGTGTGGTTTTCATCCTGGTCACGGAACACTGGACCAGCTCTATACTCTCCATTGGGTGCTTGAGGGTTCATGGGAGTTTGCCCAACCAACCACATGTGCTTTGTGGATCTGGAGAAGGCATGTCCCTCATGGTATCCTGTGGGGGGTGCTCCGGAAATATGGGGTCTAGGGCCCTTTGCTAAGGGCTGTTCGCTCCCTGTATGACCAGAGCAGGAGCTGTGTTTGCATTACTGGCAGTAATTCAGACCTCTTCCCAGTACATGTTGGACTTTGCCAGGGCTGCTCTTTGTCACCGGTTCTGTTCATTGTTTTTATGGACAGAGTTTCTAGGTATAGTCAGAGGTTGGAGGGGGTCCAGTTTGGGGACCACAGGATCTCATCTCTGATGGCTTCAACCTGCAACATGTACTGGGGTGGTTTGAGTGTGAAGGTTGCTTGCCCTCTCCAGGGGGTCGGACAGTGCCTGCCTCAAGTGGAAGAGTTCAAGTATCTTGGGGTCTTGTTCACGAGTGAGGGAAGGACGGAGAATGATATTGACAGGCGGATTGGTGCTGTGTTTACAGTGATGCGGTCGCTGTATTGGACTGTTGTGATGAAGAAGGAACTGAGCTTGATTTACCTGTCAATCAAGGTTCCTACCCTCACCTATGGTCATGAATTTTGGGTAATGACCAAAAGGACAAGATCAAGGACATGAGCGGTCGAAATGAGTTTCTTCCACAGGGTGGCCTTCTGGGCGCCTCCCAAGGGAGGTGTTCCATGCAATGGGGAGGAGGCCCTGGGGAAGACCCAGGACACGCTGGAGGGACTTTGTCTCTCGGCTGGTCTGGGAACGCCTCAGGATTGCCCCAGAAGAACTGGAGAAGGTGTGTGTGTGAAAAGGGAAGTTTGGCCCACCCTGCTCAGACTGCTGCCTCCGCGACCCACCCTTGGATAAAGCGGAAGAAAATATTATATCTTTTGAATGGGCAAAAGTTCTCACAGAAGTCTTCAAATCCAGAAGAAATCATTCACCTGAAACCCATGAACTGTTGGGTTTCAGATTACATCAGAACATTCCACAGCATTAATACTGATGGGGGGCAGCTACCATAAATATTGCAAATTATAGTCACAGGTTCAATATTTGTGTATTTACCTTTTAGATATTTCTTAAGAGTAGCATATAATCAGTAAGTAAAACTGTCTCTTGCCCCCTAGAGACAGAGACAGTTTTTCCTTTTAGTTACATTGCGCTTTGCCATGAAATATCCAAAAGATAAATGCACAAATGTTGAACCTGATCATTCCTATTAGTGACTGGACCCAAGAACTCACTTTATGAGATAAAAAAAAACTGGATTTCAACAATATTAATTTGAACTGCCCCACATCTGTATTAAATGTAATTGGACTATAGAATGTTGTGATGTCATCTGAAACCCAGCAGTTGAAAAGTCTAAGTACAGGTGGTGTGATACTTTGATCCATTTGTCTCCAGTCATTCCTGTTTTTTGGTCGAACATATGTTTTTCAATCCTAGACAGGTCAATCAGTCATAGGGTTTAGTATTTTTATATAAAATGGTACTGACACACATTTTAGACAAGTGTTCTCTTTACACACACATTTGATGTAATAATTTCATGTCTGTCAGAGCAGAAATGCAGACTGGTCCACACCAGAGTAAATACATCACTGTCTAACCTTGTATTTATTTGCATGCAAAGTAAGGATATAAACACTCTATTCATTAATAATGTAAACAGAAAAATTAAAGCAGTTTGTAGCAGCTGTTAGAACTTACAGCAACATAGTAAGGTTTTAATATGATGCAAGCAAAAGACATTACTCAAATAATGTTCATCTTTTCTCCATTCAGGATCTATTAATGTGGCAATATGGTTGATTGATACATAACTCAACAGGCATCAGCAATATGCATGTGTTTTTGTTACAGTTATAGTAACTTGACACCACATTGCTATATCCTGATTTTATGTTTCATAAATTTAGATTAGATTAGCCTTCATTGTCTTCTTGTAGAGCAATTGTTGTGTTTTGTGCCCATTGCTTGCCCAACAGGAATTTATCCATAAGGAGATAATAAAGGCTAATCTAATCTAAATTTATTAAAAATAAAATCAGTATTAAAAATGACCTAGCAATGTGGTATCAGTTTTAAGTTACTGTAAATGTTATGAAATCAAACACACATCGCAGTACTAGATATTGTTGATGCCTGTTGAGTGAACTCCCTGTCCAGAGTCCTAACTCCAAACAATAGGACCATTTGCCATTAGCACTTTTTTCCACAGATTATTAATTGTTCACTGAGTTAAACCGATCAAGGAGTGAAACAAAAGCCTGGAAAAAGAGACAAACAAGTCTCAGGATAACCATCTTTTAACATCGAGCGCAGAGGTTTGGCTGCAGCCCAAAAAGGGGAACACATTTATTCACCTTTCAGTCGTCCACTATGAACAGATTAGCTTCTCAGTAATGACTAACTGCCATGTTATGTTAGCACTGCCCTGCTTTTTTCCTGTCAGCCATGCCTCTCCCTTCCTTGCTTCTTCTATGCTATCACAAGTTAAACTTTTGACTTCAAGAACAAGCTCAGCCTACAACTTACATTTAAAAACGCGATAAATTTCATAAACAAAAACAGGAACTCTCTTCCTGTTTCACACTAATAATCAAAGGGCCACAAGGAATATCATGTAGAACCTCTCTCTTAACCTATTTTAGCACTTGCCTTTCTGTGCTGCCACAGCAATTCTCTCTGCTGTTGTACAGTAATTCAAATATGAACTTGGCAAAGATTTTTCTCCTGATCTACTTCCTAATCTAAGTTCTCTTCTCTACTGTCTGTTATATCTCAAATTAAACTTATTCCCATTATAGATGCACTATGTAACTTTTCAGGTGGAGAGTTTGCTATCTGCTTGTCGTCATGGATGTTATTTATTTTGCCTGGGATATTCCACAGTTTATCTCCAAGGAGACTAGCAGATGTCACCATCAGGCCAGGTCAGATATGTGGAGAATGCATATCTTTCAAGGTATTTTTGCAAACTAGATTCTACACTTTGTAATATTATTGGCAAAGGAATGACACCTCCTTGGAGGCAAGCACCAGAAAAGTTACATAGCGCACCTATAACAAAAGTAATTATTGCAAAGTAAAGTACGTCATTTTGTCACAGTGCAATCCTCAATTTCGACAATCAAATATACCCCATGCACTGGCCACTAAAGTACTCATAATTAGCTGATATAACGAATCAAATCAGTTTCAATCTGTTAACAAATATCTATCGAGGGAGCTATAAGTTACAAATTGAACATAGCTCATTAGTTTATCAAGCTGGCCTGATTTTGTGATTCTCGAGAGTATTTTATCACACCAAGCAAGTGTGTGGGGGGCTGTATGTGTGCTATCAGCCCCTGGATTATGTCACTTTTTCACATGATTAAGAGGAGATAAGGCACTGTCTGGTCTTCTCCATGAAATATGCATTATCTTTAGGTAAACATTGTGTTATATATGTAACTGACACATGTAGATTGAGGTCTTGGGTCAATGAGAGTAAGTACAGATTTTTTGTATTTTCCAAGGTGGAAACCATCATTGCATCTTTGATTTTACATAATTGATTACTTTTGTGTAACTATTTTGAGCAAGCAATGTACAAAACAATTGGGACTTTGTGAATTGTCTCAGTGTTTTTCTATGAAACAGGCTAAGGCTGGCCAATGTAATTTTGGCAGAAGAGTACCAGCCTTGCACTGCCTTAAATGGAAAACACAAGCCCAAATCTGAGTTTTACTACAACATGGTCCTGATTAAGTCCAGATTGGTCCAACTGTGGTGGAGATCAATAGCGAGGGCCTGCTCTGGGCTACCACAGTTTGAATGCACACATAATGAATTAATCTGTGCTAAATTTCGTTCATTGTAAAGAGATGTTAAGGAATGCTTAATGGTCATACAAGCAAGAATGGGTATGAACACATTGTTTTATTTGACCACACCCCTGTTTATTCAGATCAATTTTAAGATTATTGGAGTTAGAGGGATTACACAGACATTATTGGAGGGAGTAATTTTGTCGCAATTTTGTTTATAGTTGATATTCTATAGTTGATATTTTAAAACAAATACTGCATGTAATATGCAGGCCAAGGCTAATATAAGTCATGACGTCACAAGTTATATGATAAAAAAAAACTAATAACAAATAATGTAAACGTAAACACACACACGCGCACACACACACACACACACACACACACACACACACACCACACACACACACACATACATACACATACACATATATTATATATATATATATATATATATATATATATATATATATATATATATATATACATTTTTTTTTTTTTTTTTTTTTTTTTTTTTATTTACATACACACACACACACATCCAAGGGAAGCATTGTTTTCGAATAAACAGATTCTACATTCTATTAAACTACATAACTACATAACTGTATATTACATGATTTCTCTTCCTACTCTTTAGTTTGAGGGGAACATCGTCAATTTATACGTTTTAATCATGTCTTTTACTTTGATTTGTCCTTCGTCCTTTGCCGTACGTACGTCATTAAAATGTGTCCCTCGGAGCCGCGTGAAGGATGCGGCTCGTGTTTGACCTTCTCTTATTTACTTTAAATTTAATTTAAATGTCAGTCAGCAGAGATTTGTGCTGACCTTGTGTCTCTTTTAATCGCAACAAGTGCTACAAACGGTTTTCTTCTTATCTGGTGTTTCTACGGTAAGTTTAGCCAAGTAAAAAGCTAGCGTTAGCAGTGATGAGGCTAGTAACCGTATTCTGGATAGTATTCTTCCCTTAAATGATACTTAGGACTTGCTCACAATATCAGTGATTATAATTTTTGTGATAGTTTCGTAATGCGATAATTAAATGTACTTTCGCCGTCTGTGGGTGCCTGAATAAACGCCTTTGTTTATATTTCAGCTGCTACTGTGAACTACCTGCACATGAATCCTGGAAGATGTCGGTGAAAAGACCTGCCGTTCAAGCCACATGGATCATTGGGAGAGTTATAGGAACCAAAATGATAAAGACTGCCAAAGTTAGAGTCACCAGACTGTCGCTTGACCCTTATCTGCTCAAGGTAAATGCTTTCAACCAACTAACTAAAATGTTATAAGATTGACAATTATGCAAATAATTACATATGGTATACTAAAGTCAAAGCAAAGAAAAACGTATATACAACTAAAAATATACAATACATGCCATTCCTTTTATTTGAAATAAAGTTTAATAAGCAAAATAATTGTATTGTTTGCAGTACTTCAACAAGAGGAAGACCTACTTTGCGCATGATGCCCTGCAGCAGTGCACTGTGGGAGATATTGTCCTCCTCAAGGCTCTTTCTGAACCCAGGTCCAAACATGTGAAGCATGAACTGGCTGAGATTGTGTACAAAGTGGGTAGAGTAGTGGATCCTTTGACAGGCAAACGAGTGGCAGGAGCAGAGTTTGTGGAGCTTTTGACAGAACCTACAGAAAATCTCTTGGAGGAGACATTATTAACCGACAAACTGAAGGAACTGAACATTTCTGCCACCTCTAGTGGAACTGAAGCTTCATCAACATCACAAACATGATAAAGACATGTCTGAGATTGTTTTGAGTTGATTAAACAAAGTGGGTACTAATAAACATATTCTCAACCCTGTTCTCCTATTGCTTTTTAATGTGTAATTGATTGACGACCATAGACTTACATAACCAACGCAAACCGTACAAAACAAGTCTCTTAAACAATAGATGAATGGGATATACAATGTTTGCATTGATATAATACCTAAGACCTAAGGTAGGTTGTTTTGCAAGAGTCTTAAATAATAGTTTTATTTTCGCAGATTATTACATTTTCCAAAAACAAACACTCATATGACAAACTGTGTGGGAAATTATAAATGTAATAAAAAATGTAGTTTTGTGAGAGTGGGGCCACAGCGCTCCTGTAGCTCAGAGCCGAGAGCCGTTGTCAGGTAAAGATGGCGACCAGAGTCCTTCAGACAGTCAGCAGCGGCCTGAAATGCACAAGAAACGGCTTTGTGGCGAACGGACAAATCATTATAGCCACAAGGTAAAGGCTTTTGTACTGACTGACAGCATTCCAGATGAAAATGCCAGATTAGATTTGTGTTTTCTGCGTACAGCATCAATGACAAAGTACAGTGTGCTATGTGGCTAAGCTAACGCTAAAGTTACGTATGGACCCAACGTTTGTCCAGTGTAATATGGTACATTAGCCGCAGAAATACATATATTGGCCTTTTTAAACACTGCATTTCCCGTCCTGGATTATTCGATCTTGAAGCAAATACAACATAAGAAGTGTAAAGAACTATGTAGTTTTGTGTGTGAATGTGCATCTATTTGTGGCGTTGTAAACAGCTCCCCAACTCTATGGAAACTTGAAGGTCAAAATGTCTCGAAACACTGATCAGCAGGATTTGATCTGTTTGTGGATTTGCTGTAACAGTCTTTTGCCCGCCTTAATATTCAAATTTTGTTTGGGATTTTCGTTATTTTATTTTCCATGACGTATCATTGTTTTGATTATCCACTGTATTACATCTTTTCCCAGAATACCTTGGTTCAGGGTCCTCTAACAAGTGCCTGTGCAGCCTATGCAGCTTAGTCTAAGTTTTGGCCAAACCTAAGAGAAAGTCATTTATGGATATTAGAACGTTTCCTTCGGTAGTAAAGTAAAGGTGACTCGTGATCTAAACACAGAAATATACAAATACCCCTCTTTGTGTCTTTCAGGAGCATCTCTGGTTCTCCTGACAGTTGGTTCAAGTCTCTGTTTGTGAGAAAAGTTGACCCTAGGAAAGATGCTCACGCCCAACTGCTCTCCAAGAAGGAAGACAACAACTTGTACAAAATACAGTGTATGTAGCCATATTTGGTATCCAATCCATATTTTGTTATCCAAATAGCAACATAATTAATGTAACTAACTTTAGTTAATGTCAACTACTATTAAAACTACTACTAGTAAAATGTAATAATTGTGAAGTATATGAACACACCATCTTTTAATCTCAATTCATCCATATATTAAGTAAATTCTTTGTCTTTTGTCATCTAGTTCATAATGTCAAGCCAGAGTGCCTGGATGATTACAATGAACTTTGGTAAGGATCTCCTAAGTTACTTTAGGTGGTTATGTATATGCCTTAATGTGACAATGTTATTTCTCTTTAGTGAAGAAGTGCTGCCTTCAATCCACGCAAACCCTGAGTATCCCTGTGAGCTGGTGGGGACATGGAACACATGGTACGGGGAGCAGGATCAGGCAGGTATGAGAACCACAAACAAATATGTCAACAGTGTGTGCAAAGTATTATAAGATTAGCCCCCTTACAGCAACTTGAGAATGTATGCCAACCAAAAAACATTACAACAATATAAATCCATACATTGGAACCAGCTATCAGTACATCTAGCTGTCTAAAATATTTAAAAAATGTATATAAGGTGATATTTGTATTAAATGGATAATTGTTAGATCTTTATAAATATGGCATACTCTACCAAACCAAACCAAAGACATCCCTTCAAATTTACTAGCTTCCTCTCGCTATATTACAGTCTTATTTGTGTTCCACTTTGCACTTTGAATTACCTTGTGTACGAATTGTACAAATAAACAAATAAACTTGCCTTTCCTTCCAATATTTTTCTGTGTATTTTTATACCTCATGTGGCATCCAAACAATTCCTGTTAATTCATGAACACACAATGATAGAGAGATGTCATCATGAGAGAGCTGCATTATTGTTGGCTCTTCTGCTGCTTCTATTCCAGTTCACCTGTGGAGATATCGGGGAGGATACCCAGCTCTCACCGAAGTCATGAACAAACTCAGACAGAATAAGGTAACGGGTGGTCCAGATTAGATCCACAACCATGAGTACCCCCATTTGGCAAAATAAACTTACCACCCAAAAGTAATTAGTAATTGAAGTGCTTTACTAAACAATAAAGTAGGCAAAAGGTTTTGCTATTATGACACAATTTGATACCTGCCACTATTGTTGTTTTTATAGGATTTTAGTAAGTACAGAACAGAGCGGGGAAAGATGCTGCTGTCCCGTAGGAATCAGCTGCTTCTTGAGTTCAGTTTTTGGAATGAACCCACTCCTCGCCCTGGACCCAACATCTACGAGCTCCGGTCTTACCAGCTCAGGGTAATGTTGTTCTATTCATGTACTCTTATTTATTAAAATAACTTAAAATTTCATCTGTTTTTATAATGTTTTTTTTCAGCCAGGAACCATGATTGAGTGGGGAAACTATTGGTAAGCTTCCATTAAAAAATTGTTTTATTTGTATTTCTTTTGTGTTGTCATCTCATCGAGTTTGTTTGTACAAGTAGATGTCCTTGACCATTATTTTATTGGTTTTCCAGATTGTGCAGAGGTTAATGCGACTCAGCGGTATTTTATAGCAATTTAGTTCGTGCATGTCTGAATATGTTTGTTCATTAATTATAATTGGTATATTCAGTACTTTTTATGTGTAATTATGTGTAAATTGGCCTGGTAATGACAAATAAAATTCCTAACATTAATTTGAATTTAAGGGAAGTAATTGAGTGTAATTTACAGTCACATCAATTATGAATATTTAAATATTAATTTAGTTTTTATTTTGAATATAACTTGTTTGTATTCTCTAGGGCCCGTGCCATTGACATTCGCCAACAAAATCAAGAGGCAGTGGGAGGCTTTTTCTCGCAGATTGGTAGTCTGTATCAAGTGCATCACTTGTGGGGTAAGTACTTTACTGAATGAATCTTTGAATAACTGTTTAATACCTCTTTCAGTAAAAATAAGATATGTTCAAATTTGAATTACAGCATATAAAGATCTACAATCAAGAGAAAACACCAGAAATGCAGCCTGGCAGCGAGAGGGTTGGGACGAGGTGGTCTATTACACAGGTACTGCCTTGTTAAACAAGAGTTATTCAAAATGTAATGTAACTACAATAAAAGAGTGTTACTTTTTCATTAATTTGTCAGTGGGAACCTTTTTTCTGTTGTAATAAATGACATATGATTCAAGATGAAATCAATAGTATGGTATACATACTTGGGATAATTAGGTCAGTGTAACCTGACTCTTTGAAATGGCAGCTGCTCTCTATATGTCCTGTTCATAAAAGTTGTTACTAACTTCTCTTTTTACCTTTCTTTCCACAGTCCCTCTTATCCAGCACATGGAGTCTAGAATAATGATTCCTATGAAGAATTCACCCTTAAAGTAACTGTGGCTTATCTGGATGCTGTACAACCATCAGGCCTATCAAGAGTTTAACAAACCATTGGAGTGTGCACTGCCAGTGAAAAAAGCGGCATGTTATGTGGGGTTTCTATCTGCTTTTCTCTCTTTTTGTGTTTTTGTTTCTTTGTAGGGCTAGGTCTAGCTCAAAACATTAGTGTTAAGAGTGACATCATGCAAAAACATACCTGTTGCAAAGGTCATTGACATTGTGTTACTGAAATGTTGTATGTAAACAACATTGGCATGCTCCTTCTTTACTGTTGCTATTTTAACGGTCAAATTTCAAACTCTTCTAATGATAATTAAGAAATGAAATCACGGAAAATGAATCAAGGTTAAAATGTCTTAATTTTTTAGCAATAATGTATGTGAATTTCAACTTGTTTGCACTAGTTCTCTGTACCATCAATCTTTTATTTTGCCACAATACGCCATCTTCAAATAATAGAAATTCATTAATTTGGATATTTTGTGTCAAATGTTTGGATTGTTTGATCTGTATGTGTGAGAGGAGCCTGTTTACAAATGAAAACATCTCAAAACGATTGTAATGTTCTTTTGAAAATTTATATTTATTTGTCCAAAATATAACCAACCGGGGGAGACTGCAGGATGTTGAAGTAGTACTGTTAACTTGCTGTTTAATTAGGTTTGATGGCTCAAATATTGTTGAATGCACAATTTAACAAAAATAAGCTTTGTTTTCGTATGAAATATAAACATTGTCTTATTCTCTCAAATTCTTAAATATGACTCAGATTTCTAGTGTCTGGTATTGTCTTATTTGTTTTTAATTGAGATCTCTTTAAAAGAAACTACATTTGTATCGATTACTGCTGTACACAGTCTGAACTTTGACATGGATTCGGTTAATGTTAACTAAATGAGAATATGTTTTTCAAATGATCACAGTACCTAATTGAGTAGGTGGCTCCCCAAGCGGGCCATTGTCACTTTCAGATTTTAACTGTAAAATGAAACGGCTGTCTAACGTAAAAATATATCAATAAAAGGACATGACATGGTGGGAGAAAACTGGTGGTTGTTGCAGTATTTAAGTTAAAATGGTTTGCTATTATGTAGAAAAAGAAGAAATAAATGGCTAAAAGTTAAATAAGAACTGTTATTTAAACATACTGAGATGTATAGTTGCATATAGCACTAACAAAGATTTTTTTGTATAATTTATTTGGAATTGTGATTTAAAGGGCAATTTCTGATCTATGATAATGTTTCCTCGTCAAAAACATGGAATTTTGTTTCATTGTTTCATTTCACATGTGTAACACAAACCCTGCATATTTAGATTCTTTAGAGTTCTTCTCTCAAACGGAAAACTCGCTGTTTCACCTTGGGATGTCACGTGGTAATACAGGAAGTGCTCCACTGTGTTTTTACACTACATACACCTCCACTAGAATCATTTGAATTTCAGTCCTGGAATTGCCCATCTCTACTGAGCTAAAGGTAAAAGGAGCTGTTAAGAATGTAGGACCTTCAATGTAAATGCCCAAGTTGTTTTCTGTTGTTATTGCCTTCTGATCCTGTCTGTTCTACTTCCATCACCAGAAGGCAGTGGAAGATGGACACTCCCATGCTTCTTACATAATCAGCTAGTTGTCTTTGGTGATGCCTTCAAGTTCAACTGGGAAACAACGTAGATTTCACGAACAAATTAGAAACACATGAACCAAGACTGTAATATTTTTTTATTTTCACACCAATAAATTCCCTAATTTCATACGACAATAATGCTCTATTTGGGAATTTTTGGTTAAATAATAACATAACTCTGAATTCCTTTATTTGTGTCATGTTAGTATTTCAAGCCCGGTAAATCAAAGTGTAAGTCTTCTCTTGGAAAACGGTATTGACCTGTAGAATCTCTGAATTCCAACTCTGTCCGCTGCTCCTAAATGCAGCCTGAGACCACGTGTCGGAGCCTTCTGGAAGCTGCTTCTCTTCCCTTTAGCCTCTGAGCCGAGCGGTAGATACTCCTCACCGGCGTTACTTTTGACTTCATTCCGCTGGTAGAGCTGCTTGGCCATGACTGCGGTGAAAGCCTTGAACCCGAAAGCGGAGGTGGCGAGGGCCCAGGCCGCTCTGGCCGTCAACATCAGCGCGGCTCGAGGGCTCCAGGACGTGCTGAGGAGTAACCTGGGACCGAAGGGGACCATGAAAATGTGAGTACGTCTTTGTGCAGCACGCGTCACTAAGCTAACAGGCTAACAACGGCTAACGGGCTAATGTTAGCTTCAGCCCGGCTTCTTGCACATGAAGCGTGGTTGTTCTCCCAAAGCCCATAATGTGCACACGGCTGTAACTGTAATGTGTATTCTATATTCAATATAATTCAAGAAACCATACATTCTCCAAACCTTATAAACATACAGCCTCCGCTTTAGATGTAAAGTATTATCTCACGCTGCCCAGTCATGGTCATAACCACCGCCTCTGCGCTCATCAGAACAGCTCCTCAACACAAGTACTGTGATGTCCGATGCAGTAAGCTTTCAAGTGGATTATCAATGTCACTGTTTATCAAATGTCATTTTTACTGAAAATTAATGAAGTAGAGTTTCATTGAGAAAGTTTAAACAAGTGATGCATTCAGCGCAACGATGTACCATAAAACCTCGCTATTCTGAGATATTCACTTCAGATCTGAATATCACTGCGTGCTACTGTTTTTCATTGTTTTACATTATACGATCTTGTCTTGTGCACAGGCTGGTGTCTGGAGCTGGCGACATCAAGCTCACCAAAGATGGTAATGTTCTGCTACATGAAATGGTAAATACTGCTCAGTTTAAATTACTATGTATCATGGCATTTTTTGAATACTAACTTTGATATATTCTGCTTATGGGTGCCAATAACTTTTTACTCTCTTGCAGCAAATTCAGCACCCAACAGCATCTCTCATTGCCAAAGTGGCAACGGCACAGGATGACATCACAGGAGATGGTACAACATCAAATGTTCTTATCATCGGAGAACTGCTGAAACAAGCAGACCTGTACATTTCAGAAGTGAGATGATTTGATCATTGACCAGTCATTTTATACTGGATGCTTGAGCTTTGTTTATGCCAGCTTTGACTACTGTTATAGGGTCTACATCCAAGAATAATCACAGAAGGATTTGAAGCAGCGAAGGAGAAGTCTCTGGCCGTTTTGGAGGAAGTCAAGGTGACACAGGAAATGAACCGAGAAACACTCATCAATGTGGCACGGACTTCACTCAGAACCAAGGTCCATGTAGAACTGGCAGATCTCCTCACTGAGGTACAACTGAAGGCTGCTCGTTTACGGAACTCACCATCCGTTTAGAGTAAAGACAGAAATGTGTGTTTGAACAAATGGAAGTTCTGCGCTGGCGTTTGTGCTTGACCATAATAGTCTTATATGTATATCATCACAAAAATGTTTGGAATCTAGCCTATTGGCTCAAATAACACCATTGAACATCTATACTTTCCATAGGAGTTGAAATAAAATTCCATTTGTTCAACTTGTTGTTGGGTGACAAAATAGAAAACTAAATTAAGTTGTGTTTTTATTAACAGGCTGTAGTAGATGCTGTGCTGGCCATTGCTCGACCGAATGAACCCATTGACCTGTACATGGTGGAGATCATGGAGATGAAGCACAAGACTGACTGCGACACACAGTGAGTGGCTATTCAGTCATTCACAATTGGTTTAAACAAAACATGACAATCCTCCTCCTGCTGCTTTCAATTAGAATCATTATCTACAGTCGGTTTTGTCTGATGAAAAATACTTTTGTTGGCCTTTCTTGCAGATTAACCCCTGTACCCTGTTTATGTTGAAGATATTTATTGCTTAGTATAATAGTTGAATTTGTAAATATCCTGTAAATAAATATTCGACTGTTGGACACATTTTTTTTTTCTTTTTATTGGACAATTCATTTTTATTTAGAGATTTTAGTCATCAAGGTCTTCAATCAGAAACTCTGTGTCTTTGCCCACAGGTTGATCAGGGGTTTGGTTTTGGACCATGGTGCCCGACATCCCGACATGAAAAAACGAGTGGAGGATGCCTATATTCTGACTTGTAATGTGTCTCTGGAGTACGAGAAGACTGAGGTGAACTCTGGCTTTTTCTACAAAAGTGCCGCAGAGCGAGAGAAACTGGTGGCAGCCGAAAGGAAGTTCATTGAAGACCGTGTTCAGAAAATCATTGCTTTGAAAAACAAAGTGTGTCCCAATGGAGAGAAGGGCTTTGTCGTCATTAACCAAAAGGTATGAATAAACAGAAGAAAAGCACGTGGATGGTCTGTTAAAAGAAATTTGTTTTTACTATACTAGTAAATATTCAGTCTGTAGACTGTTCTGTCTTACGAAAAAAATAGGTCTTAGAGAAATAATGGGCCAGACAAACAAATTTCAGTTTTGCATTTCAATTTACTGGTGCCCTCTTAAAACTAAACATTCACCCCCTCTACCAATTATTGCCAAACTCTTTAGACTAAGCATGAACAAAACCAAATCTGAAATAATTTTCTTTTAATTGCACAGTGAATGCCCTAGAGTGCTCCTGTGGGTACCCCTGGTCAAAAATGTCTGCTACAAAAACTCTGGTCTACCTCTACATTATGAGTGCTCCATCTCTCCTACATGTATTCAGCAGACCAGGATAAAATGCCAACCTTGTATCAAAATACAGTAAGGTGTATGTTCTTGGATATTATGTTTATTTTGTGTAATTCTTGCAGGGTATTGACCCATATTCTCTAGACGCTCTGGCTAAAGAAGATATCGTAGCTCTGCGTAGGGCCAAGAGGAGGAACATGGAAAGGTGAGTCCAATTGAACCATTGGATTTAGTTAGGATACACATGTGTTGTACACATTTTTTTTTTTGTTGTGGATGATTTTAACCCTGTAAACTAAGAAAAAAAGTTTGCAAAGAATTATAAAAGTATTACGTGGAATTTTTCTCATTGCTTTGTTAATTCAGCCATAAAAAAGTGTGATATGGTATTGTCTTTTGGAGCATAATGGTGTTAATGGTATTGTTTTAACCCCCCAGACTGACCCTTGCTTGTGGTGGTATTGCCATGAACTCTGTGGAAGACTTGACTCCAGAGTGTTTGGGAAATGCTGGTCTCGTTTATGAACACACATTGGTCAGGATCTGCTATCTTCTTTTTTGAAAATGTAGAAGCTTTGTTAATGTGAGTTAATTTTGAGTGTATTTTGTCTCAGGGAGAGGAGAAGTACACATTTATTGAAAAGTGTGGGAACCCTCGGTCAGTGACACTGCTAATTAAAGGGCCAAACAAACACACTCTGACCCAGATCAAAGATGCTGTGAGGGACGGACTTCGCGCTGTCAAGAATGCCATCGAAGATGGTACGTGTCATGCAGGAGTTCATAGTTGTATGTGTATAGTTTGTATTTTGCACAGAGAACACCCAAAGACGCTCCTGTGAGCCTCTCTGGTCCTGAATCTGTGCTACAGCAACTCTGGTCATTTCCTCTGCATAAAGACAGCTCCAGTCTCTCTTTCATGTATTCAGCTGACCAGCACAAAGTAACTATGCTAGTAATACTAAGGACTGTTGAAATAGTTTTAGGTATAAACTAAATTTGATTGTTATGATCTTAATTATAGGTTTTTGCTCCCCTGCACCAGTTTAACTTCAACTTTATGCTTGGTCCCTCCTTCTGTAGGTTGTGTAGTCGCGGGGGCTGGTGCATTTGAAGTGGCTGTTGCTGATGCTTTAGTAAAGCACAAGCCCAGCGTCAAAGGCAGAGCTCAGCTGGGAGTCCAGGCCTTCGCAGATGCCCTCCTCATCATCCCAAAGGTAAAATACAGTCTTATAATATGACAAACTCTTGAGCAAATCTGTACAGTTTGTCAGTGTGTTCTTTTTCATTGAAGGTTTTAGCTCAGAACTCTGGTTACGACTCTCAGGAGACTCTGCTGAAGCTGCAGACAGAGTACAAGGAGTCTGGGCAGCTTGTGGGAGTAGACCTCAGCACAGGTGCAGTATTTATTATAGACACCTGGGGGCAGTATAGTCATTATGTAGTGAACCTGCTCAGCAATAAATTGGCACTACACACTTCTTTGAATACAGTGAGGGAGGAAAAACGTTTTAATATAACAAAATAACTCAAAGTAGCATTGTTAGTGTTTATGTATTATACATGTTTGTTTTTTTGCTAATCTTGAGCATGTTTGTTTTGCAGGTGAGCCCATGGTGGCAGGAGAGGCAGGTGTATGGGATAACTACAGTGTCAAGAAGCAGCTTCTTCATTCATGGTACTGATCTCAATTAAAATGATAAAAAAACATTCAGTTGTACTGAAATGTACTAGTTTACTAATCCTACCTATGTGTTTTTTGTGTGTTTTTTTTGTAGCACGGTCATTGCCAGCAACATCCTGTTGGTTGACGAAATCATGCGAGCGGGAATGTCTTCACTCAAAGGTTAAAATGGACAGTAGCTACAGATGTATCAGTACTTAGTGAGTGTAATGATGGTTTAGGTTTCCACTCCCTGAACCGCTGTTCTTGAGGACGGCCTGTTGAGATCATCTTCTGTCAGTTAGAAATGTTTTTTTTGTTTTTGGATTCATCAAAACTCCATTTAAAGCAATGAGTTTATTTATGAGATTTTGTTTAAGCACTGACCAATGTTACCTGGTTTTGTTTCTACGCATTAAAGTGTTCTCAGCTCTTGGCTCTTGTTTTTTGGTGTTATTTGGTATTTGTGTAAAGTGGTGTCAGAGTGAATCAAGTCATAAAAGGGAGACTTTGCTGCTAACCTGTAAAATATAATTTTATCCTGCCATGCTACAAATTTGCACTGTTTACACTAGATCGTACCCCATACAAGCTCAGTAATTTATTGTAAATCTTGTGTAAAACGAGTTACATTTCGTACTGGCTTTCTGATCTAAATCATTAAAAGTGTAGCCCAAGCGGAACCTTTAGTAACGCAGTGGTACTACCCGGAACCTTTAGGCGGTAGGGCAAGTTACCGTTTCACGTCAACAATGTTACCGCTTCAGTATTCTGTTGAAGTCCATCCACAAATAACACGTCTTGTGTAAATGTAAGTCCTTAAAACGACATGTGAAAGCTGTACGCAAAATTAGAAAAATGTTCGTGATTTGGATATGTTCAGCTGTATATTTGCTCACAGCAGCAGGTAATTCATTTAGACCTTACATTATTTAAACTTACCTTTTTGCATTATGCATTGACTCGGTTATTTAAATTGTTTGACTGCAGAAGATGGGGTGGTGAACATCACTGGAGGAACGTTGTTGATGGGGACCAGTGCATCTGATGGGACAGATGGAGAGTCCCCAGTCAGAAAAGTCAAAGTCCAGGCTTTTATAATGGACAAGTACCCAATAACTAATGCAGACTTCAGGTATTTGAATTCATGTCAGTTTGATCAGTTGTTGGTACAGTATAGAAGTATAGTATAATAATATAGCATGCATTACTTTAAGGGAGTTTGTGAGAGCAAAAAAGTACAAAACAGAAGCAGAGACGATAGGATGGAGTTTTGTGTTTGAAGATTTTGTGCCAGAGGTGACCAGGAACAAAATCACAGAAAGGATAAAGGTACTTTTAAATAATACCTTAATATATTTATCACTTTTAAGGCTTGAGTTCACCTGTTTTCTTATGTTTTTTGCAGTCAGCGCCCTGGTGGTTGCCTGTATGGCGTGCATTCTGGAGACAGGTAAGGACGCATATTTGGGGTGAGGTATCAGAGCAAGCATGGCACAGTGTGGAAAGTACATTACAGAGAACACAGCAACACTGATTTACACTCCTAATCAAAATTCTAAGACTAGTTGAAAAATTGCAAGAATTAACATTTTACACTGCTGAATCTTAAGAAGGTTCTAAGTCAGACAAGTCAAACTCAGGCCCACGAGCCAAATTTTGCCCACAATATACATATACTTGGCCCGCAAGATCATATCAAATATGTATTAGAGCTGGCCCGCTGGGCGTCGCGCCAGTATAGCGCATGCACCTCTAAGTCCCAGAATGCTATGCAAATGTGTTGGCGCCGGCCCCCACCACTTCTGTTGACACTTATTAGCATCTGCTACCTGTCACTTCACTCAAATTTAATCCATCCGTTCTGAAAAACATGTAGACGTTGTTGAAATTTTTCAGTAAATACTTAGTTTGGCCCGTGACTTTTTGGCACTCTGTGAATTTGAGTTTGACACCCCTGTTCTAAGTAGTGCTTCAAAATGCAAAAAGAAGAAATGGGATTGACAAAAAAAAAGTAATGAATGTATTGCAAACAACCATTAAACTAAAATAGGCTGTGTAATCAGCTGACCAAAAGTTTAAGACCACAGCCGTTAATAGTCTAAATCTTCGCAAAAATCTGGATTCAGTGTCATTTTCTGTCAGGTATCCACATTGTTACGATCAGTGTGGAGTGCTTTGTCTCTTTGAATATGGTCTGATTGTTGAGCTGCATCATTTAGTCTTCTCACAGCTTCTCACAGCAGTAAGACATTTTAGTCATTTTAAACTTCTTAAAAGATCCTGAGGGTTATGGGGAAAAAAAGTCAAGTGATAGACCTAAAAATATTTCACCGGCTCTAAGCCGGAGGATCCTATTGGCTGTCCATCAAGACACAGGACGATCCTCGGTCCAAATGAAGCTTGTCACTGGTGCCAAGTGCTGTCCCATAACCATTAGACGGCATCTGCGGGAGAAGGATTTTAAGAACAAAAAACATTTTCAAAGACTTCCTCTCCTTCAGCGGCACAAAACTGCCCGTTTGGAGTTTGCATGAGACCACTAATCATGGGACATTGAAACGTGGCAGAAAGTTTTATTCTCTGATGATAAAAAAAATGTAACCTTGACGGTCCTGATGGTTTCCAATGTTACGGGCATGACAAGCAGATCCCACCTGAGATGTTTTCTACACGACACAGTGGAGGGGGCGCCATCATAATCTGTGTAACGTTTTGGATGGTGCAATGAGTGGAATGTGCGGACTATGAGAATATGTGCAATGTTTTATGAGTGACACCTCAACTATGACCCCAATTTTTTGGGACAACGGATATGACCCCAGCCCTTGGGACAACGGATGAAAATTAGCCTTTGGCTATAATCCGGCGTGTTTACGTTCATGTCATGTTATGTCTGTTCATTAACATGCTTTGTCCCAACCAAATAAATAAATAAAACAAAAAATCTGTGGGGCTTTTTGCTTCAATGGAACAATGGAGCTTCAGGTTGTACAGAGGCGTCAAATGGCAGCTTGCTGTGGAGGTGTTGCGGGGAGGAAACCCTCATGACTGAAGGACATTGTTTGTGTGGCAATAACTGAATTTTTCAACAGGACAACGCTGCAGTTCACAATGCCCACCTGACAAAGGACTTCTTCAAAGAAATAACATCACTCTTTTGAACCTTCCTGCGTGTTACCTTGATCTAAATCCAATTGAGGACATGGATTGGATGGCCAGGGAAGTTTACAAAAATGGACACCACTTCCAGACAGTGGATGCCCTCCGTGAAGCCATCTTCACCACTTGGAGCAACTAGCCTCCTGGAAACACTAGCATCAAGCATGCTCAAATGAGTTTTTGAGGTGATTAACAAGAGTGGCACAGCCACTCATTACTGAGTCCTTTTTTTGAACATTTTATTTCTATTTTAGGGGGTTTTGCGTGTTTTTGAGATCTGGTCTTAAACTTTTGATCAGCAGATAAACAGCCTATTTCAGTTTAATGGTTGTTTGCAAAATAAATTCTTACTCCACAATGTTTTGTTTCACTCCCATTTCTTCTTTTTGCATTATGAAACACTACTTAGAACCTTCTTAAGATCCAACAGTGCTAAATGTGAATTCTTGGAATGTTTCACCTGGTCTTAAACATTTGATCAGGAGTGTATGTGCTCAAGTTGGATTGCATCTGTGCATGCAGTTTGCGGGATGTTTTTATATAAAACAGCCCCTGCTTAGGTCAAGTTCCAACTTCAAAAGTTGATTTATTCTGTCTCATTATGTCAAAATGTGATATTGGTGGTAGATTCTCCCAGTTTTTAACAACACAGTTTTAGCTGCATAACAATACCAAGGTCTAGTGACCAATGATTTGATGGTAAAAGGATGTGTTTAATTTTTTCAGCCTGCAGGTCCTGCTTCAGGGATAAAAGAGCGCATGGACTTTCCCGTGGTCCATGTGAGCTGGACCGATGCCCAGACTTTCTGTGAGTGGAGAGGGATGAGACTACCCTCAGAGGAGGAGTGGGAGTTGGCCGCACGAGGGGGGCTCGAAGGTACTGATTTAATATGCTCACATATGTTAAGATGATTTGAAGTTATGAGTTATTACCAATATCCAGCATGTGTGGCATGCTCTGAAAATACACATTTGGTCTTACAAATTGTGGACACATGGTAAAAATAAACCATCTTAAAAACAGAAAACATAAAAAGATTTATACCCACATAATTTTATTGGGTATTTTGAAAATATGTAGAGTTTTGTATGTTTATAAAGTAATTTTATGTTTCTTCTCAGGTCGAACATACCCGTGGGGCAATAAGTTTAAAGCCAAAAGGGCCAACTTATGGCAGGTTTGTTTTTTTCTGTGATGTACTTGTTATTTGCTATATACATTATCAGCAGACGGTTTGTGGTTCTTATAACAAATGCACCAGACCTAATGCACTTGCCATTACCCGATATGAAACTATACCCTGAAATTTCTCACACTCAAACTGTGTCTAATGTTACTGTGAAGGCGTTTACTCCTTAACAGCACCAGCCATAACTATTTAGTTAAAAGTTAAAGAGGAGCTTGGGTTTAATGCACAGTACTCTGTGCTCTCACAGTGATCTGTAAATGCTCACAGTCGCTGAAAAATGCCCCCCAAAAAGTTAAATAATACCTGTAAAAAGTTTTAAAACATTTAACCTCCTGAGACCCGAGCTCTTGCAGGGCATCCTTTATCAATTTCTCTTTGTTATTTGGGCTGATTGGGACTTGGTGAGTCTAAAAACAAAGAATTATCTTTTTACATTATGCAGTTTCTGAGAAAAATTATGTCTACAAGTGAGGACATTTGTTCTATGCTTTAATAATTTTGATAGAACGATGAATAGAATGATGATTTGCAAAAACTATTAAGTGCCTGAACACAGCAACATCCTGTCCTGAGTGTAAAAACAAAACGAGAAACAACAATTGTGCCTCTTGGAACAATGTGTCTCATTAGAAGCACTGCTGACAGGTACAGGAAGACATATGCCTTTATAAAAAAAATATATATATATTCTTCTAAACTCTTAAAAATATTATAAATTGAATTGTTGCTGTCCTTGTATGCTGTCCTTCTTCTTCTTCTAAAAACTGGCATTTTGGCCTAGACAACTCAAAATGTGTTGTCTACACGTGTGTGTGGACAACACATATATGGACACCAGGTCTTAGGAGGTTAAAAAGAAATGATTAGTAATTGAAGGAATATTCAGGGGTTTCACTTTCCTCTTTATAGGTACCATTTTGAGTACATTTTTTTGGTAAAGAATGCTATTTTTTCTTCCCCCTTCCCCCAATATTTTTTCATGTAACATGAATACTGATATTTGTAAAGCAGTGGTATTGAAGCCACCGATCCCCTCCGCTGTGGGATGTGGCCGCATTGATTTAAGCAAATTCACAGTAATGGACCTCATTTTGTAGAGGCCTTCTCAGATTTATCCTGCTGAGTCTAAGCGCTGTTACCTATGTTTAAACTTTTTAACAAAATGGGGGAAAAGGAATAGCAATTACTACAGTCTTATCTATACTGATACTCTTTATGTTTTAGGGAACTTTTCCTGACAATGACACTGCTGAAGACGGATTTCATGGCACCTCTCCTGTGACTGCTTTTCCTCCTCAAAACAATTATGGTAACTGCAAGATGCTATTGTATTATTGCTACCATAATTAACAATGTATATGTAGTGTATGTCACACTATGAGCGCAAGTGAAGGTGTAGTTAAAGTTAAAGGTACATTGCATAACTTTTCTGGTGAAGGGTACGCCACCTGCCTGTCTCCCTGGGCAGGTTATTATTTTTCTGATGTTCCACAGTGTGGTATTAAACTTGTTTCCATTTCCATAAAGACAAGCAGGTAGCGGCATCAGGCCAAGTTACAGGTTAGTGGAGAGGGGATCCCGCTCACAGTTAACAAGAATGTTTGTAGTAAAAAAAAAAAAAAAAAAGTACTAAAAAATTGTTATATAAATAAGCTTAAATGCCCATCATGTAGCTATTAGTTAAAAATAAATACTTACAAAACCTTTTATTTTCATTTAGCATGGCTTTATTGCACTGAAAAGCATGTCCTTACTGTGAGCAGCCATGCATCTCTACAAACCTGACTTTTATTTGGTTTGGCTCCTCCTTCTTGTTTACATACAAATGTGTTATTCCTTTGGCTTCAATATTTCACAGAATGGCAAAAAATGTATCCCTCTTCATGGTGAATGCATGATGATCTAAAATATGATTTTAACTTTATATCAATGGAATGATGCAGGTGACGTGCCACCTCAAGAACGTTGCACAGTGTTGTTTTAAAGCCATGTAGACAAGGAGATGCTGTAACCTGGCTATGCAGTTCATTTTTACATGAATAGAAAGTCTGAGAAGAGAAATTCTGATGCTAGGGGACTGGGGCTGAGCATCTCCAAAGCTGAAGCTCTTGTGGTGATCTGCACCTGTCAGAAGTGGTTCAAGGATAGGAATGCTAGAATAAACAGCATAAAATTATACCTAGTTGCCATCCTATAAAACATCTACTTGTTTTGGAGGTTGAAATATGTGATTTTACATTATAGGTTTGTATGATATGTTGGGAAATACCTGGGAATGGACCTCAACTCCACTTCCTGGATCTCAGAAGATGTTTGTGCTGAGAGGAGCTTCATGGATCGACACTGAAGATGGATCAGCCAATCATAAGGCTAGGATCACCACCAGGTCAGTGCTTACTGGAAATAATTGATGTAAAGTAAGAATACAATAATACAATAAGCTTTAGTCTTAAACATTTTGTTGTACTGTTGTTTAGGATGGGAAATACCCCTGACTCTGCATCTGATAACCTCAGCTTCAGATGTGCTGCCTCCATTAACAACAAAAAGGACAAAACTCATAACAGATCTGAATTATGAATTATGTTTACACCAATAAATTAAATGATTTGTCAAGAAGAGACCAATGTTAGGTGTGTAGTACTATGAACGAAGTGACAACTGCATTACTCCTATGGAGAATTTTGTATTTTGTATTACCTGTACATATACATATACATATACACACACATATATATATATATATATATATATATATATATATATATATATATATATATATATATATATATATATATATATATATATATATATATATATATATATATATATATACATATATATATATACACATTGGAATGTCATTCGGCTAGAGAAGTGTAGCCGGATGGTGACAAAGAGAGGGAAGGTAGTCCACACAGAAGGGGTCTCACTCCCAGAAGGGACAATAGCAGACGTTGAGGACAGTTACAAGTACCTTGGTATCCCACAAGCAAATGGCAACCTTGAAGAGGAAACAAGGAAAGCAGCCACGGCCAAATACCTCAGTCGAGTAAGGCAAGTCCTAAGGAGTCAGCTCAATGGCAAGAATAAGACCCAGGCAATAAACAGCTACGCCCTGCCAGTAATCAGATACCCAGCAGGAATCATAAGCTGGCCAAAGGAGGAGATACAGACCACAGATGTTAAGACACGAAAGCTCCTGACCATGCATGGCGGGTTCCACCCCAAATCCAGCACCCTGAGATTGTACGCGAGCCGTAAGGAAGGAGGCCGAGGACTAGTGAGTGTGAGAGCCACAGTCCAGGATGAAACATCCAAGATCCACAAGTACATCCAGGACAAGGCCCCAACAGATGACGTGCTCAGCGAATGTCTCAGACAGTGGAGTGCAGAGGAAGAGGAGCTGGAGGAACCATCATGGAAGGACAAGCCCCTGCATGGGATGTACCACCGGAACATAACTGAAGTGGCTGATATCAAGAAATCCTATCAATGGCTTGAGAAAGCTGGACGGAAGGACAGCACAGAGGCACTCATCCTGGCTGCACAGGAGCAGGCCTTGAGCACAAGAGCAATAGAGGCCCAGATCTACCACACCAGACAAGACCCACGGTGTAGGCTGTGCAAAGAGGCCCCTGAGACAATCCAGCACATAACTGCAGGGTGTAAGATGCTGGCAGGGAAAGCATACATGGAGCAGCATAACCAAGTGCGGGGCATAGTGTACAGAAACATCTGTGCAGAGTACGGACTGGAAACCCCAAGGTCAAGGTGGGAAATACCTCCAAAGGTAGTGGAGAATGACCGAGCCAAGATCCTGTGGGACTTCCAGATACAGACTGACAGAATGGTGATGGCGAACCAACCGGACATAGTGGTGGTGGATAAACAACAGAGCAAAGCCGTTGTGGTGGACATTGCAGTACCAAGCGATGGGAACATCAGGAAAAAGGAGCATGAGAAACTAGAGAAATACCAGGGGCTCAAGAAGAGCTGGAGAAAGCCTGGAAGGTGAAGGCCTCAGTGGTGCCCGTGGTCATCGGAGCACTAGGGGCAGTGACCCCCAAACTGGAGGAGTGGCTACAGCAGATCCCAGGAAAAACATCAGACATCTCAGTCCAGAAAAGTGCAGTACTAGGAACAGCAAAGATACTGCGCAGAACCCTCAAGCTCCCAGGCCTCTGGTAGAGGTCCCGAGCGTGGAAAAAGAGGGGATAAAGACCACCCGCGGAGGGTGAGGAGGAGATAAGAGTATATATACTTTTTTTTTTCTTTTTTTTTTTTTTAAATACATTTTTACTGTTGATTTAAAATGGCATTTGTCAAACATGTTTGTAACAAAAATATTTTGCTGGACAGTTTGTTTTATTAGTGTGAATTTATTTTCAGTAAACCACCAAAACTTGACGTTTGTAACACTCCCCATTCAGTGCATTTAAGTTCATCTTTTTGATGTGAAAAAAGTCCAGACCAGTTTTGGTCCAGGTCTAATCCAGGTCTTTGTCTCCTCTGTTTGCTTTCCCATGAGTGAATGAAGGGGCCGACACACTGTTCCTGATTTATAGAAGGTTTCAGGTGACTGTGCAAACACAAAAAGACGTCATATAAAATGCCAAAGGATCCAATTTGACATAAAACAAATTTTAACTAGAGCATAAAATGAAATGGCCCAAACATTTTATTTTGAATAGAAATGATAAGTTCATGTTTCACCTGTAGCTTTTGTTTATTCTACAAGACCATTTAGCCCCTTTTTTCTGTTCATTTTAGGGCATTAATTAATACAAAAATACAGAAAACAGGAAAATAAATGTACATGATGGTTTAGTTGTTGGTTTTGGAAGAGGGTAACCAATTTTCTGCAGACAATAAGGACTCAAAGATGACGTAAGATGCGTGATTAATGTTCAAGTTTCAATCTATAAATAGCAATGTTTTTACTGTGTCCAGCGTCACTGCCTCCTACGTCACTGTTATCTTGAACACATTCATAAGTTCACTCTGGGTTTTTTAATAAATTCTTCGGAACTTGAAACACTTCACCAATTTAAGATTTGCATAGCTTTGAATCTGTCAAAGATTATGCATATTACCAATTTATAAAGAAGGCATCGTGTTGGGTCCAGAAATATGTCTGTAAAAGCACAGTAGGTAAGCAGTAGCTTAACTTACTTCTAAATGCATATTAGCATTACAGCAACATGTTTATCATGTTCTACTTGGGCTCGGTTGGTGAGGTAAACCACTACTTCCTAACAGATATTTTCAGACCCTAAATCTTCAGTCATTTTCAGCAGAATGCCAAAATTGGCCCCTGTATTTCCTAGAGGTCTTTTTGTTCATGGAATTCCCCACATGACCATACATAGCTGATGACTAAGTGTGGTAACATTGCTTTTTATTTTTATGCACTGACTTTGTGATTGAAAGTTCCATAAATGCCATATTTTTCTGGATTGAGACAAATGTTTTTTTTTTTCCAAGAAATCAGAGGCCAGTTTAAATATGCTCTTTATTAACAGGTCTACAACTTTCTGAGCCCAATTTTGAGAACATTCTTATTAAGTAAGTAGGGATATTATTTGGCATAAGAGCCCTACCTATTCGATGTTCTCTAGAGGTTTCTATATTATGAAGGTAATGGTAATGGTAATATGAAGGTAATGGTGGTAATGCCTATATTTTATTACATGTGTTTATATAATGTTTATCAATGTTTATATATAGATATTTTAGACTCCTGCAGCAGTACCATTGTTTTTGAGACATTTTTTTCCAAAGGGAGACAAAGCCATGTGTCTGTTTTGCAGTGACCACAATAATAGGTAACTTGTATTATTTTCATTTTAGCTGACGCCTGTAATTTAATAAATACAATAAGGAGCTACAACTAGACTTTATAATGTGACCAGGAAGTTCAATTATGTTTAACTAGTTTTATTCCTCAAGCCAACTAAGTCCAAAGTCTGAACATGCGCTGCTTTCACCATAACTCTTTCTATACTTTTTACTTTTTATCATGTTTTCTTTCACTACAATATTATCCCGGTTACCAAACACACTGAGGTTTTTAATACGTCAAACCAGTCTAATTTTATTCTTTCTCTTGATCAAAAGGTCTCCTCCCTCTTTCAGAGCCAAGCCACTGTCAGGTATGTTTGCACGTCATTTGTTTGAAACCACACACACACACACACACACACACACACACACACACACACACACACACACACACACACACACACACACACACACACACACACACACACACACACATATGTACACACACACACACACACACACACGCACACACACACACACACACACACACACACACATATGTACACACACACACATATATGTACACGCACACACATACACTCACACACACACATACACACGTACACAAAGCTGTGAGGCCACATCCCCCCTCTGACGTCACATCATCTCATGCTTTCTAGATCAGGAAAAGCAAGTTTGTGCACATTTCTGACTGACTTTTCTCTCTCTCCTCTCCCAGATTTGACATATACAGCTGGAGCAGACACTTGATGTTTTAGTTTTGGCTTTTTTGATTCAAAGATGGACTACAGTCAACCATTTTCTATTTTGAACGAGAGACTACGACCACGTGTCAACACCACTAGTCAAATCTACTCCTCTCTCAACAGACTGGAGGACAGATCGTCACGGGCAACCTCAGTCTACTATACAACTCCAGCAACGACACCAACAACAGCACCAATGCCTCCAAAAGACACTGTCCCAAAACAAGATGAGTTGGACAGTGGGTTATCTTCAGAACCCCCTAAACTATTTGAAGACGACTCCACTTCACTGTCGGATTTGGGGCTGAATGAAGCACGGGATGAAGATGACTCAAGTTCTACTAAATCGGAGGAGAAAGATTGTCCAGGGGAGCTGCCCATGGACAGGACGGGACAGAATCCAGAGTCACCCGTAGCAACAGAGGAGGTCGAGGGGAGCATCCTGCACAAAGCGTTCATTGACGGGACACTGCCAGACCTCATCAAGAGCGGGAGACCCCTGGGGAGGAGAAGGACACTTGGACACGTCAATGATACAGTAAGATCAACTCAACTGATATGTGTTCATTTAACATTTTTTAAATATGTATGTTTTACATGTGGCCACAGAAGGGAGGTAAGTGTAAAGCTGCTGCCTTTCCAAAACCCAGATAAAATCCCTGAAACTCCAACTGGACAGTGTACTGCAATAGTCTTGTGATCAAGGCTGTTACATTTACATTGTTATACATTGTGTGCACAATTACTAGGCAAGTGAGTATTTTGACTATAGTATCATTTTGATATTCTCTAACACCAAGTTGTAAACTTGAATGCTTATTGGATTTAAACATATCAGGTGATGTGTATGTGTCACTGGGGAGGGTGTGATCTAAGCAGATCAACACCCTATATTAAGGTACGCATAATTATTAGGCAGCTTCTTTTCCTCAGGCAAAATGGGCCAAAAAAGAGATTTAACTCACTCTGAAAGGTCAAAAATTCTTTCAAAAAGGGATACAACACTCTTGAAATTGCCAAGATATTGGGGCATGATCACAGAACCATCAAACCTTTTGTTGCAAATAGCCAACAGTGTCACAACAAATGTGTTGAGAAAAAAGTATACCAATTAATTGCAAAAGATTTGAGAAGAATCAAACTGAAGCTTCCAGGAACCTATTATCCTCCAGCGCTCCACAATCTACGTGGAGTGCCCAGAAGTACGAGGTGTTCAGTGCTCATGGCCAAGGTAAGGCTAGCTGAAGCCCGAACATCACTGAACAAGATACATAAGGTGAAAAATCAAGACTGATGAGATCAGAGTGAGTCTTGATGGACCAGATGGATGGGCCCGGGGCTGGGTCAGTAATGGGCACAGAGCTCCACTTTGACTCAGACGCCAGCAATGTGGAGGTGGGGTACGGGGTATGGGCTGGTATTATTGAAGATGTTCTAGCTGGACCATTTAGGGCTGAAGATGGACTCAAAATGAACTCCAAAACCTACTGCCAGTTTTTAGAAGTCACTTTCTTCAAACAGTGGCACAGGAAAATCTGCATCTTTTAAGAAGACCATAATTTTTATGCCGGACAATGCTCCATCATGTGGCTAGCCAGTGAAGACCTTAAAGTTGAAAAAAATATGACATGATGACCCTTCCTCACCTGACCTAAACCCTATTGAGATCTTGTGGTCTTTTCTTAAATGGTTTATGGTGAAGGAAAAGTGCACCTCTCTGAACAGTGTCTGGGAGGCTGTGGTTGCTGCAGCACAAAATGTTGATTGTCAACAGATCAAGAAACGGACAGACTCCATAAATGCCAGGATTGACCATTTTTGAGAAGAACGGTAGCTATACTGGTCACAGATTTTTATTTATTTATTTTTTTTTAAGACAGAAATATTTATTTGTAAAATTGGAGCTGTTTATTATTCTCGGGTTAACAAATGCAAATAAACAAGTGCGATAAGTGCAACAGTTTGACTAAAATATTCAGGTTTGAGGTGTATTCACATTTTGGACTGACCAAGAGCACTGTAGTTCATTTATTAAATGAATCCTCATAAATACAGCTTGCCTAATCATTGTGCACACAGTGTATGCTTGGAGCTCTGACAAGTTGCTGAATGTTTGTCTCCACTCTTCACTCCCATTCATGCTTATTTATGTCCTGTCCAATAAGGCCTGTATATTTAGTAAATAAAGTAAAGAAATCTCAAAAAGAGAGTGGTAAAGTCTTAACATACTGTCTGTATTATTCTATTTTGGCTATAGTCCACTGTAGACTAGTGGTAGTTTTAGATTTAGTCAGATGGAAAAATCATCACCTATTTAAACGCTAAACCAATATTTAATACAAATATATATCCACACTTTACGATGCCAGTGTGTCTGTTAGCATAAGGGACCACTACAGAAGCATTAGTGTAGGGGGAACACTACTTTAGGAACCTTTTGCAATTTCTAGCTTTTATTCGATGGTGTCTCTACAAAAAAGTCCCTGGAACAACAAAGTGATAAAACACTTTATTATAGCTCAACATTGCACAGCAGGATATCACTGCATTTCTCAACATTGTCAACAGAAACTGCTCATTTAGATTCTTCTGTCAGACTGGAAATACTAATCCTTTGTCATACCAGACTCTGATTCACATTGTCAGACAAAAACAACTGCTCAAAGGAGGAAGGATATGGAAATGTGTTTTTCTGAATCAAATGGCACATTATAAAACACCCAATTATACAATACCTGGTTAATTATGTATTAGATTATGTTTGTGAGTACAGATTTTGTAACTAGACAAAGAGTAGAAACATGGAGCACCATGGCTTATCCTTACGTAATTTGTATGTTTAGTCTTCATATTGTAGCCTACCCATGTGTGATGAAAAATTTGCACTGTTGCCATAGTAATTAACAGTTAATGACATCATTTAATTTCTTCTTAAAAGTCCTAAAATTGCATCTATAATGGGGCAAAAAGTTACATGAAATCCATATTTGTATAAAAGGGTTAAATACATAAAAATAAGCTCTCAGGGACAAAACCTAGTATGAAGAGAGCAGAACAGAACTGCACATAAGAACCAGCTGTAGTCTGGAATAAGAACAACAAAAGAAATGTAGTTAAGTAAATCTTACCATCTTAAAAGCTGATAACTAAGAAAAGCCCCATGACCTGACAGCATAATGACACCTACATAACGTACGGCTGCTGTAACTGGTCAAATATTTGATAATTTTAACTGATATTTCGTGCATTCACTGTTGGAGACAAAATGACAGTTGAGATTGTGACAGGTCAGGCAGAGAACCAGTTTGAAGCAGTAGAGATTTTAGAGTTGGTTGTTGTTGCTATGGAGAATGTTTTACCACTAATCCAGGTTTGAAGACAAGTGCATGCATATAAAAGAATACGATTATGAAGAATAAGATGCATGCTTCATTTGAGTTTTTTACTGTAAAGGGCAGAGGATATATTGAATGCCAGTGCTCACAAATAAGACGAGTTCTCGAAAGTGGCTGTGATCTGTTTTTGTTGAAAGGAACAGATATACTGTTATAGTTCGCAGATAATACAAAAGGTGATTTAAAAAAAGGTGCAGTGACTTTTTATTCAGCTGAGAGTAAACATTTTGAGCAGATATATATATGTGTGTGTGTGTGTATATATGTATATATGTGTGTGTGTGTGTGTGTATGTATGTATATATATATATATATATACACACGTGTATATATGTATGTGTGTGTATATATATATATATATATATTTAAAATTGCTCATGCTTTTTTGCCTTTAGTTGAAAGAGGTGCGGAGGGAGGTGGAGCTGTCTCGTCGGAGGAGCATCAGACTTAAAGCCCAAGTCGACAAACTCCAGGAGCGCCATGAGGGCCACGGCTGGAGCCAGGACCGAGAGAGGGTGAGGGCTGAGAGGGTGTTCACATTATGGCTGTATTGCTCTACTACAGATATTTACTACAAATTTGTAGCACCTATCTACAAATTTGTAGCAAATGCCTGGAATGTTCCATAGTATTCTTTATTCTTGCATTCAGGTGTTTGCAGGTTATTTAATGGATACAGGTTTTGTTGCTGAAAAATATTGAAAAACACATATTGTTTTTACTGTGAGTGGGATCACGTTTCTATGACTATGGCCTTTAACATGGTCTTTTTATATCACTTACCGTACTTGTCTCTTTAATGCCATACTGTGGAACACAGCAGTAACATCTCCAGGGTAACAAAGAGGTGCCGTTCCCAGCATCAGAAAAGTTACAAAGTATACTTTACTTTTACTTTTACTCTAAGTGTCTCCAAACATAAAACTAAAGTAAATATGTTTTCTAACAAACATTTAAAGAAGTAGATGGATTATTAGTAAAAGATTGCATTAAATCTGTCAACTGGAGAAAAAGTTATAGGAGTGAAGACATTTGGCTGCTCATCCAAGCAGCTTCTTCAGTTCTGATCAGAAAACTGGTGGGCACTGCCTTATATCTGGGAGGAGCTAACTACACTGAAACTGTAAACAGCTATTGTCTACAGATGGATGGATTATTTTGAGGCTGTCTACAGCTGGTGAATACAGTATCATTAAACCTTTGAAATCAAACATTTTTTTTACATTTCTCTTGTTCCTATGTGTGTTAGGTGACAGAGGAGGTGCTGTCTATCCTGTGTCTCCTGCACCCTCTCACAGAGCCGGAGGCGGGACCCCTGAATGCCCCTCAGGGAGACAACAAGCTTGACGCGGCTCTGCTCCAGCTGCAGTTTGTGTCTCGAAAACTGGCCATGGACCACACCACACAGGTCTGTGCTGCCATGAGTCCTGCTTTCCAACATGGTCAGGATTTGTAGTGTTTGCTTTGAGTCAACACAAGAAAGGCAAAGGTGGATTATTATTGAGACATTAAGTTTCACTATGTAACTCATGCCACTTTACACTTGCAGTTTAATCAACATGCAGATATAAGTTCATATTTATGGTTTCATAAATGTGATGTATAAATCTAAATCTGATATTCTAGTGTCAAGTGAAACCACAAAAAAATTAGGACTAAACTCGAACAAAACCCAGTGACTTGTGGCCTTCAGTTTATTTAGTAGTTCTAATAATAATAACAATAGTGAACAAAATGAAATGCGAAGATTATTTGAGAAAAAAAGGCTACTACAAAACCATTTTTGTTCACACAATTATTTGTACATATCCTGCAAAGTGGACTGGATTTTGTAGATAATAATGTGGTGGATTATTTGCATTCTCTGCAGATACCAGATAGCACATTTGTTTATTTGAGACTGTTGCACCAAAGGAAGCAATAAAAGTTCATTTGCTCTGTATAGGAGAAACATTTAAAAAAGTAATCCTAAGTGGTGCAGTCACAGAGGCTCAGGTATTGTGGTTGTCATAGATCAGGATGACTGTGATTTGAATACTGCTCTCACCAAATGTTTTCTTGGCCAAAACACTTTGTAACGGCCTGCATGAGTGTGTCTGATGGTGTTGGCGGCATAAAACGACAGGTTTATTCTATCAGTAGAGATAGAATAAGCCGATGCCCTGTAGCTCAAATAAAAATTGCCACCACAATATAGAGTGGCAATAGCTCTGGTGGTACATTGATTGTCTTATACAAGGGAGTTAAAGGTTCAATTTCTATTCTGACCAGTGCATATTGTTGTTGTGTCGCTGAGCACAAAAATACATCCTAGTATAAATGTGTTTTTTGAGTGTAACCTTCATCCTCTGGTTGAGGGAGTGAATGAAACAAAACACAACTCCAGATATGTTTTTGATTGGGTAACAACATTCTGACATGGCTTAAAGCTCTAAAGAGTCAATTATGTGTAATATAGGAGCTTTAATTCCTCCCTTCATTTATTTTTTATGAATGAGACAATACATCCTTATAATGTAGATAGAGTCTCTTTCACAACTCAAAGGACACATTGTATAGTTCAGAGGCTCGGGTTCCTCCTGGATGAGAGAGCAGTTAAGGCAGCTCAGGTATGTGGCTGCTCCGGTTCACAGGTCTCTAAATCTGATCGGAGAAAAGGTCGTCACTGTTTTAAGTCACGCTTTAAAACGTCAGAGTTAATCAAACAGGAATGTGAGATTAAAATAGATAAACACCAGACAGATGTTACACGCAATTATCTAATTAATAAATAAACGGCCAGGTTCACAGCTGTTCTAAATTAAATAAAGTAGAAATAAGTTATGACAAAATAAATGACAAGAAATGCATTTCTAAAAGTTCTGAATGTTTAACCTTAATAATATTTATAATAATAGTAATATTTCATTTTAAATATTCAGCCCTAAATATTACTCAGGTAAATGTAAAATATCTTTGTTAACAAGACAATAAAGTTTATGTAGTTTAATCCATTTCTCTGGTAGAGTTTACTGAATTCTTACAACATTGTGTTAAAGAGGTGGTTAGAGGTATTAGTCAAATGTCTTCTTCTTAATAATAAAAATAATAATAAGAAGAATAATAACAATATTACATATGATTACATTAAGTAATTTGCATGTAAATTACTTAATCAGCATGTGTTTTTTATAATACATTTCCTGAAGTGTAAAGTTTAATTTGAACATGACAATAAATGTTCATGTATGTTTTTTTTCAAGGACAAAAGTAAATCTGGTGAGAGTAGAGCAGAGGAGACTGCAATTCTTCAACAAGCTTTACGGGACAGAGACGAGGCCATCGAGAAGTAAGGCCACAGTCTAAAGTAAGTTAAAACAAAGTTAGGATGAATTTTAAATCATGTGTCCTTTTTTGTGTAGGAAAAAGGCCATGGAGGCTGAACTGTTGCGCAGTAAGACTGAGATGATGGCTCTGAACAACCAGCTGCTCGAGGCGGTGCAGAAAAGACTGGAGCTCTCTCTGGAGCTGGAGGCCTGGAAGGTGGGTCTCAAATCCCAGGCATTAGAGTCTGAAAACTCTAAATGCACCCTATCCTGCAATGGGAAAAGTCAAGTCAAGACAGGTTTATTTGTTTAGCATCATTCATACACAGTAAGAAATCTATGTAGTATTAATTTCAAAGACTAGAGGTTTTTCAGTCCAGATACTTAAGAAATATTCGAATAACCGTATTGGAATTGGGTATTCAATCCATTTGGTCCAAAAATAAATAAAAACAGATGCACTTGGAATAAAAAGGCATCTTGCATTTGTAAAAGTAGTTCTTTAACTATAAAGAGTTGTAAAGATCAGTAATAAATATCCTGAAAAGAGTCAGACAAGCCTACATGAAAACTTTGTTTACTTTGATTTTATTTTCCCATCCATGTTATAAGTTTGGGGTGGTTGCATTTCGAAGGGCATCTGATGTTAAAACATGGTAATCCCTGTGAGATAAGTAACTAAAACAACAATTTGAGCTTGTATTGATCTAAATATAGTACTTAAAGCCTGTGAGTGGACACAGAAGCAGGACAACACTGAGCTGACATATGCAAATAATTAGTGAGAGCCACACGTTATATAGTGAATTTTAATGTGTTTGGTCATTAACCCTCAATAAACCCATACAATTCAACTGAGGAGGGTGAATGGGCCCAGAGCCATTTAGAGTTGGGAATTTGGCTACAGGCCTGAGAGAAAGTGAAACTCTGTAACACTGCTGCACTGCTTAATCAAATTCCAGAGGGTTTGAATAATATTTACATATATTAGTTTGGTGAATTTCATTACATAATTGGGTTACTTACTTGG